>CAUYRT010028920.1:0-10848 GCA_963574885.1 Lepilemur ruficaudatus
CATGTGCCACCATGCCCGGCTAATATTTTCTACATATTTGTAGTTGGCCAATTGATTTCTTTCTATTTATAGTAAAGACAAGGTCTCACTCTTGCTCAGGCTGGTTTTGAACTCCTGACCTTGAGTGATCCGCCCGCCTCGGCCTCCCAGAGTGCTAGGATTACAGGCATGAGCCACCGCGCCCTGGCAGGGATGTAAAATATTGAGCATGATGATAAGAGCTTCCTGTGGTCTTTATCTATAGTGGACATGGTGAAAGGAGTACCTTTGATCTACAAGGCAGAGTGGAGACAGCAGAATTTCATCTCAGTAAATAGGATTTTCTGAGCACATAATACTGCTTTGGAGAAGTGGAAATGGTTGAGACAGTGAATATTTGTATGAGCTAAACAGAGCTTGGATTTAGCAGATGCCAGAAGTAGGAATGTGAGATATCTTAAAGATGAATTTTTGAAGCATCAGGTAAAACTCTAGTATTTGAATGCCACATGTTAAGCATATGACAAATGACATGAATTGGTCATTCCATTTCATTATTTAAATTTCACCTTTCTATCTTTGCAGAGTTTCAAAGTTCCTCCTGCTTCAGACGATGGATGAGCAATCACAAGGAATGCAAGGGCAGCCTGTTCCTCAGTTCCAGCCGCAGGTAATGTCTTCTGATGAAGGTGGGGCAGAAGTGTGTGTAGATCTGTGACTTACAAGTGAGTAAGGAAGCAGTACATTTACAGTTCCTTTAGGAAATAAATTAGTCAAAAAACTTCAATTTTGGATTTCCAAGTTTTAGTCAGAATTGGTTTTTGTTTTGTTTTTCAGTTTTATTTTATTTTTGGCTTTTAGTTGGAATTGACTTTAGGTATAATTAGTGTACATTTTAGGTGTAATCATTTAGGTGTAGTGTTTTTTTTTTAATTGACATGATTGTACATATTTATGGGGTACAATTTGATATTTAAATAGAACCGTTTTAAAATACTGTTTTATAATTCTTAGTTCTCCTATAGAAACATGGAGACAAAAGGACAGCTTTAGCTTTTAATTTTATTTAAGGCTTAATATTAGGCTTAGGGAGGGGAGACAGAAAAAGGCAGGGCTGTGCCCAGGCTTGGGAGTGCCTTTGCATTTCATACCTGCCTTGCTCTGGTTGATCTCGCTTTGCCCGCAGCCACCTTCCATTATTGTCACTCTTCTCTCTCCCTCTCACTAGTAGTGTATTTCTCCCGTTAAATAGTTGCTTGTTTCTTATAACATAAAATGAAGTAAAAGAATGTCTCAATAAAAAATGTACATGCATTATTGAAATTCATTATTTACCATCCTGGCTATGATATGGATACTTTCTATAAAGCTCTATGACATATTTAAAGTAACAAATGCTACCCCTATGTGGGTACAGTCCCTCATTTTTATTACGGTTGTTCAGAAAGACTCTGTTTTTCTGCTTGGTGTGTGAGGCTCACTGCAGTATGTCTCAAATACACTCTGCTAGCTTTGTCCCAGTTTTGCTTGGATAGTATTTCTGAAAATGTTTGGGGAACTGATGTTATTTCAAATGAATTCTGTAATCAAATAGTCAGATAGGTTTGGGAGACTTGGGGTAAACAGTTATGTTATGACAGTACTCGCTCAGAGCCTTTCCTACATACTCATGTGCATCATGAATTTCGAAGAGACACTGTAGTGTTTTCCAAACTTACTTGTCTATGTAATCCTTTTTTATTTTCAGCCTGTCTATTGACTTCTACCAGAAGCATAGTTCAGAAAATAACTACCACAAAAGACTGATCTTTTTCTGTGTCTGTGACTTTGCTCATTTTTTACTCTCCATCTTCCACCTCCAATTTCTGAAATCCTGCCAACCTTCAAGGACCGTCTAAAATGCCATGACTACTGTGAAGCTGTCTAAGCTTTCTGTTGTCTAAGCTTTCGAATGCGGTATCTTTCTGTCAGAACTTGATCATATTGTTTTGCATCTTTCCTCTGGTGTGTTTCTGACACTTTTGTGTCATTTCCACGTGGGCATTTCCCTTACCTATTCTATTAGGTTAAAATCTCCTTGTGGGAAAGGACTATGTCTTACCTACCTTGGATGCCCTGTGGTCCTTCAATTTCTCATGTGTAGCAGGGGCTCAGTAAGAATATGTAATTGAAACCAAGCAGGGACTCCTTAAATTTAACATGTTTAAATTAGCCCTTTACTTATTTGCACTTTTATATTGTATTTTTTATTGTATTAATACCTACCTGAATTTTCTGTATTGAATAAAGGGACCCCTTAGCTTAAAGTAAGGCCAATATTTTAATTTCAAGATTTTTTGTCTTTTTTTAATATCTATCATCTATATTTTGTGCTATGGTCATAAATTATATTGTCAAGATTATAATAATTCCTGTGTATTAAATACAGACATCTCAGTGCCCATTTTGTGCACATACACAGACACTATTGTTTTATATTATTTCTAGCAAAGGCAATAAAAGAACACCTCTAAAAATTAGGTAGTTCATGTTATGATTTTGAAATTCACAGTTTTGAGCTACCCTGTGTTTCAAAGGGGGAAAGAAAATGAGCACTTTCATTTTGGCCTCCTACTGACTCACCAACCAGGCAGAGTAGGAGCCGCAGTAGGAGACCAAAATAAGAGTTATTGTTTTCCTTTGAGACGCTGGGCTGCCACACAGTATAAATTTCAGAATTTCAGAAGTGGTTCTGCATTTCTTTTCACACTGTTCCTTTTGTTTCTGCCTCCTGCTGCTGCTCCTGTGTGGGGACCTCTTTTCCTGTAGGAAAAGGCAAGTGTTATCCCAGGTTCTAGCTGCCTTGGGGGTGGGAGGGGGAAGGGAGAGGATTTTTCCCTCTCTGCTTTCACACTGATGGTGTCAGACAGTGAAGGAAAGATCACCTGACAAGAGCTTATAGGCCTTATTGCTTATTAAGTCTCTGAAAAATGTTACTGCTCTCAGTAGAATTATTTTAAAAGACTGAGAAAGGACAGCCTCTGCTCAGGGTTGACAACCTTTTTTTGTTCTGTTCCACACCATTGGCCTGAGTAATGGGGTGATATGGCAACATATGGTTAGCCCAGAGACTCCTTCCACTTTGTGATGCTAATGTAAGTCTGGGCACAAACAGAAAACGAAGGAGGTCAGTTTTCCAAGTGTCAAATACCAATTTCCTATTATAATGATGAGTAATGTAGATTCTCAGTGTATCCTTACCTTTTCTTGTTTCAAGATGAATACTCTAACCCCATAATGCATAATATGTGGTCTCCTTTTTGGTACAGTATAAGGTCCTTTTTTTTAAGTTTTACAATGTGAGATTTATGTATCTTTATTAATGTTTAATAAAGACTTAGGGGAAATAAAACTTAGGGGAAATTTCTTCTGTCAGCTTTCTTCCTTCCTCCCCTCCCTTCCTTCTTTCCCTCCCTTCCTTCCTTCCTTCCCTTTGTACTCTAGAAGGTACAGAAAGGATATTTTGACTAGATTCTTATTCCATATATTTTCATTGCCTTTTGTTTGTGGAACAATGGATTTAGCTTTTTTTTTTTTAAAGTTCCGACTGTATAAAAGATGGTGACAGAGAAATAGTAGAATTTTTGCTTTTTACTATAAGACTAATTTTAAACAATGGAAGTTTACAATTAATATTTTGTAAACATTTTGATTTATGATTATTGAGTGAAAAGGGCTTTATTTTATCATAAAGTTAAACATAAAACAATTATAATGAGTACAGTTCTAAGAATTTCTGTGAGTTATAGGGGAGAATTAATTTTAATTGTAAAATGATCAGAGGCCTAGGATATACTTTTTTTTTTTTTTTTTTTGTAATTTTGAAGATAGCATAATACTTTGGCTACCTGTTAAAAAGGGAAGGCATCCCAGATTTGCAGGTAGAAAAATAGACAGTCCTTGTTTCTACAGAGTGGAAAGTATGAGAATCTTATCTTGGAGTCTTCATCTCAGCTAGTAAGGTGTACTGAGGTTCCTTTAAGCTTTATGGCAATGCAAACGCAATCCGTTATGGTTGTGTGAAGTGAGATGAGATGAAGCCGACCTAGTATGGCATGTTCAGGGTTCATTGTGGACCAGAAAGAAGGTAGTCCCCAGTGGACAATATTGAGTGGGTAAGATTTTTGGACATGATAACTATATTAACTTCCTTTCTCTCTAACTTATCTTCTAGAGTTACTATCTTTGTGAAATAAGGGTCCTTTAGCTTCTTTTGATAAACTGATTTTGCCAAGGTATTTGTCATATGGCATTGGAAGACTTCATAGAAATTGAGATATTACATTTTTCTAGTAACTGTTTACTTCATTGAATAACTTTTTTGATGCTACAGGAGAATGAGCAGTAGCTGTTGTGAGGAAAGAAGACTTTGCCATAGTTTGAATTCATGGTCATAAAACTCAAGTATTAAGCCCAATGCTGCTCAGCAATCATATCCTTAGTCCCTTCGTTCCACACTCTCCTACTTCCTATCTCTTCTGTCCTCAAATCTCCAAAATTCTTTCCCCCATACTCACTCTCAGCTGATGCCCTTGTTTCTGTTTCACTGAAAAAACTGAAGCAATTCAAACAGAACTTCCACACGCTTCTACCGTGGATCTCTTCTTCCCAAAATCTGTACTCATACAGTCTGCGTTTTCTGTTGTTACCAGATAAACTATCCAAACTGGTCTCAAAGGCCAACCCTGTCACGGGCACCAGATCTCATCTCCATTCCCTGCTCAATGTAACCCCCCCTGCTAGGTTCATACTGCTATGCTATTATTTCTCCCAGCTAAATAAACAGCAAAATGAAACAAAAGAAAAACCCTTAAACAGCCTTTTAAGTTACTCTTCCTTCCAGCTGTTAACCTATTTCTCTGATCCCTATTATAGCAAAATTCCTAGAAAGATTTATTTGTAGTTCTGTCTCCCATTTCTCCTTTCTCTCCAAAATCTCCTGCAGTTACGCTTTCTCCCACCCCATACCACTCCACCTGCTCTTGGCAAGATTGCCAGTTACTTCCTGTTGCTTAGTCCAGTAGTCAGTTCTTAGGCCTCATCTTACCAGCTGCATTTGATAGGGTTGATCCTGTCTCTTCTTTGAAACCTGTTCTTCAGTTGGCTTTCAGGAATCTTGTTTTTCTCTTGTCTTACTGGTCCCTCCTTTGTTGATTTCTCCTCACCTTCTGAACCTCTTAACAATGGAGTGCACTCAAAGCTTAATTCCTAGACCTCTTCTCCATCTGTATACCTCACTTGGTGATCCTCCTAGTCTCATGATTCTGTGCTGCTGACTCTTAAATTTATATCTCAACCTGGTCCTCTGCCTGAATTCCAAACTTATGTATCCAGTTGCCCATTTGACATCAGTGTGCATGTTTCAACCCTAATGTGTCCAAAACCAAACTGTAAGTATTTCCCGTCAAACTGAAGACCTGTAGTCTTCTCTATCTCGGTTAGAGACAAGTTTATCCTTCCAGTTGCTGAGGCCAAAACTTAGAGCCATTCCTGATTTCCTCCTGTTTTTCTCTTCTCATGTCTAATGTTAGCAGATACTAGGCTCTGTCTTTACAACAGATTTATTTAGATACTTACCTGGCAGAGGAGATACTCTGACTGTAACTGCTCTAGTTTAGATTACTGCCCTCTAATGCCTGGGTTATTGTAGCAGCTTTGTAACTGGTATCTTTACCTCTCATCTTACCATTTCGAGTCCATTCTCTACATTGCAGCAAGAGTCATCTTTCTAAAATGTATTTTTTATTATATTCCTTCTTATTCCTTCTGGTTTCTTATTGCTTTTAGGATGAATTCTTTATTTATTTATATGACTTAAAAGATCTGCATCATCTGGTCTCCTTTTACTTTTCCAGCTGCATTTTGTGCCATTGCCTGTTTTGGACTCAGATTCAGCCATATCTTGACTATACCAATGCTTGCTTTTATCTCCAAGTCCAAGTGGTGAGGTGATGGTTTCAGTCACTAATGGAAAATAATGAGCATGAAGGCTCATAATGTGTATTACGTATAAAAATGTTTTTCTGATAGGGAAAATATTATACTAGAGGAAATGTATAATTTGGAAAACAATAAAAAGATTATTCTGAGAAAAATAATGATTATAGGTGGATCCTTACACTAGCATGCTTCTAATAAATAGTATATTATACCATTAGTGCATTGTTCACTGTGTATGTCATATTTTATATCAGTTAATGCTAGATAATGAGTAATCAATGAGTGCCTGTTGAATGGATAATTAATCTTTAACTGAAAGTTAATTTCTTCCTCTTCAGCTGAATATTGATCAATCTGACTATATAGTCATGAGTCACTTAATGACAGGGATTATTCTGAAAAATATGTGATTAGGCAATTTGGTCATTGTGGAAACACCATAGAATGTACTTCCACAAACCTGGACAGTATAGCCTACTATACACCTAGGCTAAATGGTATAGCCTCGGCTCTAAACCTGTACAGCATGTTACTGTCCTGAATACTGTTGATAATTGTAACACAATGATAAGTATTTGTGTATCTAAACATATCTAGACATAGAAAAAGCGCAGTGAAAATATGGTATTATGATCTTATGGGCAGATAGATGTTTGTATGAAGTCTGTTGATCAAAACGTTACATGGTGTGCGACTAAGAAAGCTGTCAAATGGGAAATGATTTCAAAATATTTAAAGTATGTTTGAGTTATCTTTGAATTTGGATTGATTGTTTACATTTGTATACTTAGGAGTAATAATTCCTCATATTGTAAAGGAAATACCTTGAGAAATTGATATGATTTTGCAAAGAATGAGAACACAGTAAAGGTTTTTCTCATCTGCTGTCTAGGAAATTTCAATTTGAACAGTTTATTCAGAGTCATGTGGGCAAAGATAAGGTTAACATTAATCAAAATAGTTTTCAACTTTATTAGGAACTGAGTTTAAAACTTGAAAGATTGTTTTAATAATCACAATGATGAAATTACTGTTTTTGAGGATGAGTTCAGTATTTGGAAATTTCCAAAATTCTTTGGAGTCAAGTATTTACTTGATGAATAAAGTAAATAGCTTAGTATTGTTTTTTGACCAAAATGAGATATATTCTTAAATGAGACCACTAATTTTCATGTGGTTCACGAACTATCCCTGATAACCATTATAAAGGAGGAGCTTCAGATATGTTTTCACTAATGAAAGCCTTCCTGGAGTAAGACCATGGCCTCCCATGGTAGCTGCTTTGAACAGCAACATTGAATGTATGCATTCTAGTCTGTCTGTTAGAAGTCAGTAGTATTATTTTACATTTAGGGTCCCTTTATACTATGTCTTCCTTTATGTCATTTTTATGTGAATATTATGATCTTGTCTTATGATTATGCTAATGTTTCATACAGCATTCTCACTAAGATATCCATAGGACAAAATACTACTCAAATTTAGGAATTTCAATAAGTATCTCTTTTTCTAGTCCCATTTTATATAGAATAAATTTAATTATATGTCCTTTTTTTTTCTTTATTAAATCTCAATGTAGGAGTGCAAGGGAATAGGAGTTTCTGGTAGAGTTACAATAGGGTGTCCTTTAAGGGATGAAGGGAGCAGCTGGAATTAATGTAACCTTTCAGAACCAATAAATTGGGGAGATGGAACGATGAATCTGATTGCCTGGAGTGAGTGAATGAAATGAGAAAATAAGGCTGAGGATGAGACCCCGTGGAGCACAAGCATTCATGGGGAGGAATGTGTAGAGGAGCTGGAAGGAAGCAGGCCACGCTTGTGTGGTGGGTTAGAGAGCGAGCTCTGACGTCAGATCGCCTGGATCGGTTCTTGGCCTCCCACTGCTTAGCTGTGGGATGGAGGGCAAGTGATTGAACATCTGCAAGCCTCCCTTTTCTTATGATTAAATGGAAAGAATAATAGTTTTTACCTCATAGAGTTGATATGGAGCTTTCAATATGGTGCTTGGCACAGAGTTAGCACTCATTAAATATTAGCCATGATGACCATGATGACAATGATGATGGCAGTGGCAACGTGGTGCCAGTAATTGTCCTGGCTCACAGATTTCTCTACCCGTTGCTTTTTTCCACATCCCTTTATTTACTATATATAATTATATATAATAAAATATATATATTTTTCTCTGCCCAAACTCGTGCTTCTTTAGCCTAGTTTATCCCAGTAACGGTGGCGGGGGCTCTGTCATCCTTGATTTTTCTCTGTCCCTCGCTCCTCATACTCAGTTCATCACCTGCAGATCACATCCTGATTCCATTGCCTGTCTGCACCTTGCTGTAGCTCCTCAAGCTGTGTCTGTTATCTTCTGTCCGGTCTCCCTGCTTCCACTCTTGCTCCGCTTGTCCTTCTTCCCAGTTCCTTCTCCATGTGGCACCACGAGCTGTCTTTGTAAAATATGTACCAGAACATGTCGGAACGGTGTTCGCCTGCTTAAAACCCAGGCTCCTTCTTCTTGCTGTCCAGGTGTTGTGCCATTTGTCAGCGCTTATTACCTCTTTAACCTCATTTCTAGCCACGGTACCCCTTGGTTGTCACACTCCATCCACAGTGTCTCTTTTGCTACTCCTTGAACACATCAAGCTCATTTCTTCTTTAAGACATTTTCTGCAGCTGTTCTTTCAGCTATAGCTGCTGTTTCCTATCTTTCTTGTCTTTTAATCTCAGTGTAAATGTTACATCCTCAGCAAGGTCATCCCTATATGATCCAATCAAAAATAACTGTTCACTCATTTTCTATCACATCACCCTATTTTATTTCTCTGCATAGTATTTAAATATGCAGAATATATATTAGATACTATTATGTATTGTTTATTGTTTTGATATGTTTTATTTCCCCCTAATAATATTTGTAGAATAAATGAATAATTTTTTACAAACCTCTTCTTTCTCTGTCTGTCTCAGTAAGAGGCTTTTTCTTCTCCATTTTAAATTTTATCAGGTGTAGCTGGTGGTGCTCATGGGGAAGTACGGGAGAAGGGAGTACCTTATCACCAATTAATTATCCTGCTTATGATAATGTAGGAGAGATAATCAGTATTTTTGGTTACATTGTTTGGACATAGTAACTGTTATGCTGGGTAATATAACTAACGATGATTAAGTGCAACAAATACCAGGGTCTTATAAATGTTTCATTAGATAATTGGTTATATTTGGTCACTCATTTTTCTTATGTTATAGTGAATTTCTTCATTTTGATAAACAGCCAGTTATGGTGATTAGTGGCATATTGTTTAAACTGATGGAAGTCTTTGACACTTAGGAATCTTTAGGAATATGTTACTTCTAAAATAGTTAAAGAAATTTTAGGGAAATAATCTTTCAAGTGGTAAAAGGCACAAATAATTAGGCCTTGCTGGTACACATGGTATATTTTGTTTGTTTGTCTTTTTTGGTTTCTAATGAGATCTGTAGAAAATGATTTATGACAATAATTTGTCAGATATTGTCAGAAAGGATATTCTAGTTTGTGTAGTTGGAGGTGAGTAACATCTTGTTAAAGAAAAAAGTTCATAGCATGAGCCTTATTGCTAAATAAAATTGAAGGGCATTTTTAAAGTTTTGTTACTTTTAAATTTTGGAGATATTCAACAACATTGATATAAAATATAAAGTAATGTATGTACCTAAGTAAGTGGTACATGAAAATCACCAGTAAGAGATGAATTTGCAATACCAATGAAAACCTTATTAATGGTGTTAAATATTGTAATTAATACTGGCTTATTTTTTAGATCATTGATAACAATACCTCTAGGATCAGGATATAATTTTCTCTCTGGAGAGTCTATTGAGTTCATGCTGCGACTCTTCTAATTTCCCCAGAGAGAATTATCATCATACTGTTATTGTGAATTATCTTATTGCTCAGTAAATGTCTTTGCCTTCAAATTTAAAGCAAATTAAAGAAATTAATTTAGTCTTAAGAAATTATTAATTGTTCAAGGAGTCTGCACCTGGGAAAATAAGAGTCAGTGGCAAACAGAATGAATTTTATTTTAAAATGAAAAGTATTCATGTGAAAGAAGCACAGTAAACACAGACTGACATGCGGGGGTTAATCCCAGTTAGTTAGCAAGATCTGGTGTTATATGGTCAGAGTGTATTCACATCAAGAGGTTCGTTAATAAGAGCCCAGAATGTTAAAGGTGTTATATAAAGCTTCACTCATTCTAGGGTTTAATTTCTTAGTTGTCATATGTGATTTTGAACATTTATTTTATGTTTCTGAGACCTCAGAATGCTTTTATAATATGGCCTGTTAGTATGTAAATTTATACATCTCAAGAGCCTAAACTTAATAATTTACAGCAAAAGTGTGATATACATGCTTCCAAGATGAGTTTTAATTATGCCTGTTAAGTGAGGGGTTGGGAATGTTTTGTAGTTAGGAATGTGAGAAATAAAGTGGTATTAAAAAACAATCTATGTGGGCTTATATTTATGTTATCCATGTTAGTTATATTTTGAGACTTCTTCCAAAAATGAGTCCGTTTGAAAATACTTAATGGGATATGTTGTCTTTAGTAATTTTAGGAGACATTGCTGAATTAGCCATGTCCTATCTCAGTTTTCATTTGTTATGAAAAGCATTCATTTTCAAACCAACAGGGTTTATGGGCCTTGGACTACTTATTCTCTTCAGTTTGTGATTTTTTTTTTTTTTTTTTTTTTTTGAGACAGAGTCTCACTGTGTTGCCTGGGCTAGAGTGCCGTAGCGTCAGCCTGGCTCACAGCAACCTCAAACTCCTGGGCTCAAGCGATCCTTCTGCCTCAGCCTCCTGGGTAGCTGGGACTACAGGCATGTGCCACCATGCCCAGCTA
>CAUYRT010028921.1:0-14487 GCA_963574885.1 Lepilemur ruficaudatus
TGGGTAGATGGCTGTCCGCTTGGGTAGATGGCTGCCCTCTTGGGTAGATGGTGACCACTGGGTAGATGGCTATCCCCTTGGGTAGATGGCTGTCCACTTGGGTAGATGGCTGTCCTCTTGGGTAGATGGTACCCTCTTGGGTAGATGGTGACCACTGGGTAGATGGCTATCCCCTTGCGTAGATGGCTGTCCTCTTGGGTAGATGGCTGTCCTCTTGGGTAGATGGTGACCCATGGGTAGATGGCTGTCCCCTTGGGTAGATGGCTGTCCTCTTGGTAGGTTGCCCTTGCTGCTGCCTCTTGGAGAAGGCAATTGAAATGCCTAGTTCACTTTAGGCTGCCTCTGACCAGAGCTCTTTCCACCTTCTTTTGTCACTGCTCTGATTCTAAATATGCTACTTTATTTCCTGCGCTCATTTTAAAGACTTGAACACTGTCTTTAAAGCACTTGAAAACAAATTGGGTTCCTCCCAGGAAGAGGCACATGCACAAAAGAGGCTGAACCCAAGGACAGTCAGAATAATGTGCAAGGAGACAGAGGAACTGGAATAAAAAGATGGTGTAGGAAGAAAATAGCTGGGCCCACCTGTCCCCTTTGCCAGGAGACACACGGAGATATAAATTCGAGTTCCAAATTTAGTTAAATTGTATTCTTTATAGCATCAAATTCTTTTAATAATTTTAGAAGTCAAAATGTTATCCAGTGACTAAGAATCAGGAGCTGAAGCTATTCAGGTCAACTGAAGACAGAAGCTCAGTTTTACTATTGGATTGAAATACAAGATGTATCCAAGGATTTAGGCTGTGAGAAACCAAAAAGAAATAATTTAAATGGCTCCTCTTACAGTAGTTCTGTAACCTCTCCTTCAGGGTGAGTAATGATTCCTGCCAAGCAAGTAAGAAAATATTCCCATTTCATGAATCTAATTATCTACAAACAAGGTTTTCAGGGGTAGAAGAGGTTTGTTAAAAAATACTGGGAGTAGAGGCTTAATTTTTCCCCCTCCACATGTCTATTGGGCTGAGGTAGGGGTGCAGTTTTTGTGTGTGAATAAAAGAATTTATTTATTTTGACTGTCTTCTCATTCACATTAGCAACCTCAGTGATGTGCTTGCGGACGTCAAGAGGCCGTTGTCATCCACCCTACGTAATTGAAACGGTAGGGGTGAGGGGTGGGCGGGGAGGAGGGGAAGGACCTGGGAACCCCCAGCCTCGGCCACGCTGGCCTTGCTGACTCCCCCAGTCTGGGCTGCCACTTACCGCGCCCCCTCTACCCACCCAGATCCAACCTGAGTCCCAGACCACTGCCAAGTTTTCTCTGAACGTGTCTTCACTCTTGGTCTTCCTAAGTTCTGATAGTAGTTTTACCCTAGTTTCTGGCATTTTTCTTTTACTGTTTTGTTTCCTATGTATAAAACTTGTGTTTCCCGATAGGGTGTAAAACCCATCGCTCTTACCCCTTATTGGGTTGCTCTCCTGACACCCATATTCCGGGTTTCCCAAGGCATCGGATGCAGGAGGTTTGGGCCCAGGACTGACTCTAAAAATCACAGCAAATGCGTCTTTTTAATTGCATGTATTTTGTGTCAGACACCATGCTATGTAATTTACATGCACTTATGCATGTATTAACTTACTTGATAAAACAATTGCTATTACTGTTGGCATTGCACACTTGGGGAAACTGAGGAATAGAGGGGTCAAGTCAGTCTGGCTCTGGGGTCCATCTGCTTATCCCCTTTCCCATGTTCGTGCCTCTAAATGTTCTCACCCCACTTGGGAGAACAGCACGAGGGCAGGAAGCTCAAGGTGGGCTGGAAGACCACGGCCAGGATTTACGATGTGCCGGTTCTGTGCCACCCACGTACGAGGTACGTTCTATAAATAACCCCTAATTCTCACAACCCAGCACCCGTTTCACAGCGGAGGGAACTGGCGCTCACAGAAGTTAATGTCCACTCAAAGTCACACAAGCAGCAAGGGACAGC
This sequence comes from Lepilemur ruficaudatus, assembly GCA_963574885.1. Taxonomy (NCBI): domain Eukaryota; kingdom Metazoa; phylum Chordata; class Mammalia; order Primates; family Lepilemuridae; genus Lepilemur; species Lepilemur ruficaudatus. Next base: position 1,989 of record CAUYRT010028921.1, read on the forward strand.
CGAGCCATTCATGCGGGATCCGCCCCCATGACCCGGACACCTCCCGCCAGGCCCCACCTGCAACACTGGGGATCGGATTTCAACCTGAGGTTTGCAGGAACCAAGCATCCGAACCATCTCAAGGTCTGTATGCTAGATGGGGCGGCAGGGTGTACATATTCAACAGGGCATAGGAGAAGTTCATGAATATGCACGGAGGAAACCTGCACACATGCACATTATATTTACATGCATGTAACACACGGAAACATACAACCCGTGTTTACTTCGGGGAGATTTAACATTTGAATTCATTATAAGGTCCTATATGCAAAAGGTGGAACACAGGGCATGAGTCCGTGAACTGTGCCACATCCCTGGGAGGTTGGCCAGAGCCAGCGTACAGCTGCAGTCATCCATCAGGTGTCCTGTGGTCCAGGCTGACACGTCGGGACCGTAAAAACAGGAGGCGGCGCCGGTGGTCAGATGACGTAAGTGGGGGGTCTTCAGCCTTCTGTTCTCTCAGGCCGGCCTCTGATGAAGCCTAGTAGTGATTAGTGAGGGGGACATGACGCTCCTCCCATCCTGCTGTGGGCCGGGAGCTCTAAAGTTTGGTGTTTTTTAGACAAAAGAGGGTGAGTCTGTCAGTCTGTTGGAGGGGTTTAGGACTTCTATTTTAGTCCTCAGATCCTAGAGCAGCTGTAACAAATTGCCACAGACTGGGGGTGGTGGAGGGAGGCCACAAAACACTGGAAATTTACTCCCTCACAGTTCTGGGGGCCTGAGTCCAAGGCCAAGGTGTTGGCAGGGCTGCGCTCCCTTCCCGGTCCTCGGGTTCCTTGGTGGCAGGTACGTCACTCCTTATCTGCGTCCACAGTCATAGGCCTGTCTTCCCTCTGCGTTTCTTATTCTCTCCCAAGGACACCTGTCACTCTGGATTAGGGGCCCACCCTGCTCCAGTACGACTTCATCTTCATTTGTTTCTTAATTACATCTGCAAAGACCTTATTTCCAAATAAGGTCCCATTCTCAGGCACCAGGGCTTAGGACTTCAACATCCCTTTTTCAGGGACGCAGTTGAACCCACACGGGCACAAACCAGAGCCAAGGCTGGTGTCGAGCCGTCCTCCACCGTCGGTGCCAGGGGCTTATGGATGGCACGTGTTCTGGTTGACCCGTGTCTGTGTCGTGCTGGGGTCTAAGCAGTTTGACGTCACCTCTGCACGTGCTTGGTCTTCTAACTGTTCTACTGGCTCCAGAGGCATGGGATCTTGAAAGATGGGGTAGAAAAGAAAAAGACCTAAGTTTTCCCAAAGCTCTTGGCCATGAAGCCCTGAATAAAGGAGTTGACCCTCGACATGGTTGCCTGTAGACACTGGATCCTCGCTGCTCAGAGTGTACTCTGTGGATTGCAGCCTCGACATCTCCTGAGAACTTGCTAGAAATGAGCAGTCTCACGGCCCTGGTCCTACTGAGTCCAAGACCCCACTTTGACAGCCTCTTGGTGATCTGTCTGCATATCAAAGCCCGAGACACGCTGGGCCAGCGGGAGGAGGAACGGAGAGGGAGCCACAGTCCCTTGCCACCAACTGACACCCCCCTCAAATTTTACTACTTGCTTTTGAGTGACTGAGTTTTTAATAGATCAAAGTGTCACATTTTACAATTAGAAATAACTCATTTAGAATGCAAATATCTAGTTGAGGCAATGAGCTTGCTGAAGTAGTGAAGTGACAAATGACACATGCCCCTTCCCTGGAAGGGTGAGGAGGGCGGGACGGGGCGCAGGGGCATAAGGGGCCTCGGAAAGGTGGAGAAAGGAGAGTCTGAGGAAGCCAGGGCACCTCACGGCCGACGTCTGGCGACTTCTGATTCTGCAAAGTGTAGTAGACGCTGCTGCTTGGGAGGTTTGAGGCCGGCCGCCCCATTCCCCCCCAGCACATGCACACACATACACACATATACACACACGCACACACGCACACACACACGTAGAGCTTTCGGGGATCCGAGTCCTCGCTGCAGCACGTGACGGAGTGCAGAGTTTGGATTCCAAAGGTGAGGGCTGGAGGTCGAGTGTTTGTGTCATTGGATGCTGGACCCTCAGTTTACCTGTTGATAAAATGAGAAATCTCTTACTTGCCTTACAGGGATGTTGAGACAATCAGATGATAATATATGTAAAAATGCTTTGTCAGCTGTCTGCAAAATAACTCTCGTTACGATGATTTTTAGAATTTCACTTGTTGGCCAAAATAATGGGATATAAGACACAGCTGCTATTAACAAAAATGTGCAGTTCTGACGCAGAGACAGGACATCTGCCATGACGTGCTAAATAATGTGACATGTACCTGCCAAATGATGCCATAGATGGGGGCCCCAAGGGCCACGTGGTCTCTGGCGGTCGGGAAGCCTGTTACGGAGGGCCTGGGACTTAGGCAAGTTCTGCAGGTTGGAGGAGGCTGAGCAGAGGCGCCGCTCGCTCACCCACGGGCTCCAGCCGAGAATCCGTGGGTGTCTGCGGGGTGAGCTAATCATACAGACCTGACGGAAGGGTGCGTTAGGGCACTAACTAGAGAGGCTGGGTGCATAAATCTGATCAGGAAGATTAGGAAATGACTGAAGCAGTGGGTAATCGGTTTTTACAATGCTCTCAGCAATTCTAATTAGTGGTAGCAATTGGATTCTGTAATTTTTTTCTTCTGTGCAGTCCCAACAAAACCAATTAACTCTTATTGCATCTATACATTACCACGTACATAGGCCGTAAGCAAGAGAAGGTATGTTTAGTCTAACTGCTGCCTTTAGCTTTTAATGGAAAATCAATTTATTTCGGCGTATTAAACCATTAATGCCTATTGGATATTAACTTCCACTTTTTGTTTTAGATTTCTCTCCCACTTTCCCTTTCTCCGTCGTTGGGGAGGAAACTTGTGACTTTAAAAGCCCTCCTAGGAGGGAGGGGAAAACACCAGGTCTCGCTGGATGTTTCTTAGGCTCTCAAGGAAATTTATGATTGAATTAAGAAATTCCTCAAGGCTTTTAAACTCTCGGATCAAGCGTCAGATTTATTGATTCCATATACTGTCAGGAGGCCGCATCGTCCAGGACCCGCTGCGTGAGTGTCATCACGTTGTTTGAGGGTTACACGGCGGGCCGGCAGGCTAGGGAGGCGGCGCTTCTCAAATAGGGAAGGAACGTTCACGGCACTTGTGATGACTGATTTTCAGTGTCCGCCTGGCCGGGCTGGCTCGCGCAGTTGTTTGGTCAAGTATTAGTCTGGATGTTACCGCGAAGGTGTTGGGAAGATGTGATTAACATTTACACTCAGTTGACTTTAAGGAGGTCACCCCCGTTATGTGGGTGGACCTCAGTCAATCCACTGAAGGCATCATGAGCAAAAACGGGGTTCCTGGGCAAGAAGGAATCCTGCCTCAACAGTGCGACAGAGAGGTCCACCCTGAGCTTCCAGCCTGCCGGGCTGCCCTGCAGATTTTGGACTCAAGACTGCAATATCAGCTCTTCGCTGAGCTTCCAGAGTGCCGGCCGGTCCTATGAGTCTCAGGACTTGCCAGCCCCCACCATGCCGTGAGCCAATTCCTTAAAATCTCTCTCTCTATTTATCTATCACCCATCTATCCAGCCTTTATCCATCCATCCATCCTCTATCTATATCTTCCTATCATCTCTCCCATCCATCCATCCGTCCTGTTTCCTGTTGATTCTGTTTCCCTGGAGAACCTGACCGAGGTGCTGCCTGAACCCCAACCCTCCGTCTCAGGCCCAGGGCGCATATGGCTACTGCCGGCGCTCTTTCCTTCTGAGCCCAGATGCAGCCTCAGAATCATCTGGAAGAAGCAGCAACTGTGATTTTTTGGAGTCAGCGCTTGAGAGGAAACCTGTTTGCCGTTCTAATTCTAGGGGAATTCATTGTGGATGTTGGCTAATAAAACAAACTGATGCTCTCATATTAAGTACCATCTAATTCATTTCTCGTCAGATATTTGTGGGCTTCTGATGCCGACGTGCTGCATTTGGCATGAGGGGGATGTCACGACAGATGAGACAGAGCAGCAGAGAGATCAGGCTGAGCGTTCCTCCTGCCACCCTCCCTGGGAGCTCACGGAGGGCAGGGCTGGGGACGCTGGCCAGGCGGGGATGGGGTCCCACCAGCTTCCCAGGACCTCACTGTCATTTGCTGCGTGTGATAAACTGTGGAGACGGGAAGGAGGCGGGGACGGTGCTCCCCTGGGGCAGGGATCACGCAGCCACCTGTGAGCTTGATACCGCAGCAGCCTGGAGTTCTCGGCAATGAGGGCTGAGCCCACCTGCCAGTTTTTCATGCTACCATTCACAAAGTGACCTTTAAAAGTCAAGCAGATATTATAGGGACAGTGATTACTGGATGGACAAAAGAATCAAGTTTTTAACCGGAAAGAGAGGGAGCAAAGGAAGGCCTTTGAAGGCTGTGTGGTGGTTGTGGGTATGATTGAAATAGCAAATGATGCCATTAATAAGTGAGGAGGAGCTTTTAAATTAACAGCAACCGAAGATTGGAGATTAATTTTTTAAATGTTTCTTAGCAAGAAAAATGAAGCAAATAAATTCCGGCAATTAGGAAGTAATGAAGACCTTGCGAGAATCGCTTATTGCCAAAGGCGGGTGAGGGAGTCCCCGGTGGGTCTGAAGCGCACGTACATCAACAGGCTCGAGGCCACGCGTCTCCGGGCGTTAAGGGAATTGGCGTGCTCGTGCTCTGAGCCCAAGGGGTCACCTCTAAAATGTCTCAGAGAATGTGCCGGGAAAGGCACGGTGGCGGCGGTCTACGGCCTCTGCAGCCGAGGGGACACCGCTGGCCAGGTCCCCAGCTTGTCCACGCTGCCCTCCACCCCAGTCTGCCCTACCACCTGCTCCGACGGCGTCACGGGGCACGTGGGCAATGTGTGCTGGGGCTGCGTCCACCCGATGCTCCTGGGCTGTGCCTGACCTTGTGGACAGTGGCTGGTGGCTGTGGGGAAACAGGAGCGGGGACACTGGGTTGCAGCAAAGGGCTGAGGGCCTGGATGGGACGCAGTGGACAGTGGCCTTGGGTGCATCGCACCTCACACGCCAGGGCCTCTTTGGTTGTTGGTTGGCACTTTCTGTGGGTGTTCTGTATCTAAAGCACCGACCCAAGACCAGTCCCCCTTTCCTCAATTTGTTCAGCCACTGCCGCACGGGCCCTTGACCGTGGCCTCAGCTTCCCGAGGCTGTGGCTCCCTCCCTCCTCTGCCCAAATCCTACGTCAGCTTCCGAACATGGAGCGCTGATAACGACACCTCGCCAAGCACTGCCCCAGGCACCTGTTACCACATCCTGGTTTGCCGTCCGTGTGTGTGTGGCCGGACTCCCCAGCCACATTAAATGCCTTGAGGGTTGCAATGGTCTTGTAATTTATTTCGTAAATTTCAGTAATGATAGTAGTAATAGTCACAGGGAACATTTATGCAGCACTGACAACGTGCCAAGGTACACACATGAATCCATTCAATCCTCACGACAAGCCAGCGAGCTGGGGCGTGGCACTCCCATTTTACAGATGAGGGCAGTGAAGCCCGGAGGAGTTAAGTGAGTTGTGCACAGTCACACAGCACAGGAGGGACTGAGCAGAATGTGGAGGGACATAGGCTGGCTCTCATGACGAGGCCACACTCGATGCTGCCACACTACCTCAAGTGCAGGGTGAAATGTCACACACCAAAGGGCTCAATAAATACAAATAGAATGCAGGGATTAAAACATGCCAGTGGGTCAGAAAAATAAGTCGTGTTTTGTGTTCTGATTCCCACAGTCTCCCCACAGTCCTTATTTGCTGGAGGCACAAAGGGACGGGGCCCTCCAGGCTGCAAGTGCTTTGCAGATAACTCTGTTTCACTTACTGTGTCCCCAGTGGTCGCCACAGGTCAGTCAAAGACCCAGCATGCCAGGGACAGAGCATCGCTGATGGAGCAACAGGCACACTTGGATAATGCTGTCATCCTCCAGGCGGCTGTCCCCAGGCCAGCGCCGCCGCAGACCCAGCTCGTTCCTTCGTGACGGCGATTCAGAGCTTTGCAACCTCAGGTTAGCGCATTTGCCCTCTGCGGACACCTCCATAGGACTCTAAAATTGACTAGTACATTCAACTGAAGTTCCTTTCAAAACAGCATATAATCTGCATCAGTGTGGTTTTAAACACTAAAACCAGAAAATTTGATGGGATACGTTCTTTTGACTTTATGCCCTATGCACATCTTACGCACAGAGCTGTGGCTTTTTGAGACACGTGCAGTGCTTCCTGACTCCCGCCTCTGGGTTTTGCGGTCCTGTCCTTGGAGATCTGGGGACATCTGCACATTCTTCCTCACCAGTGGATTCCACAGCCACAGGCAGCGGATGAGTCCTGCTGTTTCTTTTGAGCTCCGCACTTGGAGATTCCGGGCCTGGGGAGCTGATCTGTTGGTCACAGGGGACCCCCGAGATAGCAGAGGAAAGTTCTATCTTCCTGAAGACGATGGGGAAGAAGAAATCCCTTGGTTGTTGGATCTTTAATTCAAGACAACAAAAATTTGTTATATTCCATTTTTAAAGATATTTTGCCTAAGTAATGAGAATTTGGAGGTGAGTGTCAGACTCCACCCTCAGGGAGCGTGGTGGATGCTGCGAGGCACCGCCTGGATCTCCTGGTAATGCAGGACTCGCCCCCACAGTAGACAGCTCTCAGCTGCCCCTGCCTGTCCCCTCGGGCTTGCCTGGGCTGCAGAGAGCCTTCCCAGGGCCACACCCACCTCCTGGATCCTCCCTGACCCCCATTCAATGACTCATTGAAATGCAGGGAGAAGGGGTAACGTGGTCATCACCTTCTTGTCTCAACTGGGGACAATTCTAGAGAGTTGTCCCTGCCTGGGACGCCCAGCCCCCAGGGTGGGCTGCATTCAGACTGCATCATGGCTCAGCTCCTCTCTTCCTTCCACACGTGCCTGCGGATCCTCAGAGCAGCGCCCAGTCCACCCCTGCAAGCTCACGTCCACCTCAGGGTCAGCTCCCTGGAACCTCCCTGACGTGGGAGGCAGACGTGTAGCCAGGTGACAGCAGCGTCACTGAGAGCCCAGAGGTGTGGTACCTGCAGCCCAGGGGAACCAAGAGGAGCTTCCAGGAGCATTGGAGGCTCCAGTCAGGGATCATGGTGACACAGAAGCTTTAAGGACTTCTAAGGAGGTAGGAATTCCCCAGATGAACTCCTGTCAAGAGCCAAGGACAGAGGCTCGTGTGCCAGAGGGCGCTGAGCTCTGCGGCTGCAGCGGGAGGGTGGTGGGGAAGGGCGGAGAGAGGAGCAGGACATGGGTTTTGGGGACAGGTTGTCAGCAGCCTCAGGAGTGGCGGGTGGTGCTGCCCTGTAGCCATGGGGGATGTTAAGCAGCAGAGGAAGATGAGCGTCGTTTTACCTGAGAAAGACCGTGTGGCTAGCGCAGTCCACGAGCTGGGGGTAGGAGGACGAGGTCTCCGCTGATGGCTGGGAGCCTCGGTTTCTCCTCTCTGCCTGTTGAAATGCTTTGGGCCTTTAAGATATGCCTCGATCCCATCTCCTTTGCAGGGACTTTTCCCTTTCTTAGAGCTCCTTGAGACTTCCTGGCGTGCAGGGCGCAATCAGCGCGTGGGGTCCTGTGCAGCCGCCGGCGGCCTGCGCAATCTCTCGCGGTCTCTGGAGTTGTCAGATGTAGCCGAGCCATGGCTGGCGCTGCCTGTGCTTTCTGGACAGACCAGACTGTCTGTCACTTCTTTTAATCACAATAGGAAAGACATTTCACGAGACCAAGGTACAGAAGCCGGCGAACCTGTTTGGAATGTCCTTACGCTCTGTCCAGTGTGGCGCTTACCCCGCCTGACGGTGGGACCTCCAGGTGTCTGAGCAGCGTTCTGCCCCCAGCTGACGGAGCTCCGGGACCGCAGAGCAGCAGCACAGGGCCCGGGCAGAGGGAAGCCCGGCCACGTTGCCAGCAACGCAATGGGCATCTCTCTATCTCTGTTGCGATTCGAACAATGATAGATTTTAGGTGAAAACCAATGACAGCTCCTTTTGCCTTTTTCAGAACACGAAGGGCGCGTTGCTCCCTAACTCACTGCTTTTCTCGGGCAGAAACTGTTCACCTTGGAGAAATCCAGTTACCGCGTTCCTTTCTCTCTAATCTGTACATGCCAGAAAGAACAAGCAAGCAGGGTCTCCTACCCGAGGCGGAAATACGCGGGAGACTGCAGATGTCACACAATTTCCCTCCGCGCAGTGTAGGGCGCGTCCCCCAGAAAAGCGCCCAGCACTTCCGACGGGCCTCGCGCAAGAGTGGCTGTCGGCTCTGTCAGTCCTGCGTGCTCCTGGGGGCAGAAAAAACGATTGCACACGAGCGCCGGGACTTCGGTCCCTTTTGGAAGTTCTTCCAAGTAGCAACCATTGCCTGCTTTATCCATTCTTCAGCTGTTTATTGGGAACCTATTATATGCCAGTGTTTTCATGTCCTGTGGCTGCCATAACAAAGTGTTGCACACCGGGTGGCTTAAACAACAGAAATGTGTGTCTCAAGTTCTAGAAGTCCAAGACTGGGTGTCCGCAGGGTCTCTTGCCTGCGGACTGTCTGCTTGGCTCGCGGGTGCCGCCTTCATCCTCACAAGGTGTTCTGCCTGTGCGCACGTCTGTGTCCACGATTCCCCTCCTACAAGGTCACCAGTCACACTGGACAGGGCCCACGCTACCCACCTCATTTTAACTGATTACCTCTGCGAAGACCCCATCTCCGAAGAAGGCCACATTCTGAGATATTGGGGGTCGGGGCTTCAACGTATGAATTTTGGGGGACATGATTCAACCTGTACCGAGTGGCAAGGGCTGAAGACCTTTCCCCTTTCATTGTATGTGTGTCTCTGTGCCTGTGCCTGCGTCTATATCTATGTCTCCTTGTCTGTGTCCGTATGTGTGTATCTATGCCTGTGTCTACGTTTATATTTATGGCCATGTCTGTATCCATGTAATTTGCAACAGGTGACAACACACTTCCCGAGACCTCGTGAGTGAGTGTGGATCACTCGTCTAAGCAGCTCAGTGTCATGGAATGACGTGCTGGGGAGAGAGGGACAGAGCAGGGTGTGCCGTGTGGCCTGGTCCCTCTATCCACAGACACCAGCCCACCGCAGCGTTGTCACCTCCCGAGGGTGTCTCCACATCCCTTCTCTGGCCCTTGTTTCTCTCAGGAGCTGGAAGTGCTGTGTCCAGCGGCACGGCTCCAAGTTCTTAATTATTAACAGAGCTCTAGGTGCCCCTGAGTCTCAGGCAAGCTCGCAGTTACTAGCTTCCTTTCTGGTGGCAAAATGTACACCGCATCTAACCTCTGCGATTCCAGCATGCGCTAGATGAAGCGCAGTCACACGTGTTGCCCGCGTGCTGACACGGGTGCTCCAGCAGGGGTCCTGTGGGGACGCGGCACCTGCCTGGCCGGCTGCTCCCGTGGGAGACGGACTCCGGGGTGAGAGGGGAGGAGACCGTGTGGCTTTAGGAATATGTTTGCAAATTTTCTTTTTGCAGCCTGGAAAGCATCTGGCAGTGCTGTCTTTAAAAATTGAATTACCTGTCTAAACTTTCTAGTTTAGCGCTGCAGATGGTGTTTCGGTTTCAAGCTGTTCTCAGGATGATGTATCTCGAAGCGGCTCTGTGAGGACTCGCCATGGCGCACCTGGAGCAGCCGGTCCTCACGCGTGAACCAAACCCGCACGTTTACCCGGCTGTCATTCCATCGTGCCGCTGCCCCCGGGGCCTGGGGGCTCCTGGCAGCGTCAGAGAAGCTCGTATCCTGTGGGTTTCTGACCAGACCGTGAATCTGCTTGGCCAGCTCCCAAAGACGCGAACTTCGTAGCTCCCTTGTAGAGTTGTATGCTTCTGGAGTTTTCCGTGGGAGCTCTCTGAAGGGGGTCCAAGAACTAACACTAGTCCAAAGCTGATCTGCTGGCTCCTTCCCTCTCTCGCCATGAAGTATCACATGGCGGGAATGAACTGGAGATGACCCCGTCCGGCTGCCGCCCTGTTGTGTCGTGCGGCGTCTCCCGGCCGAGGCGCAGAGGGGGATCTGCCCGCCAGGTGCTGCGCTGCGCTCTCCTGTCCCCGCTCTGCTGAGTTTACTCTATTTATGGTCCTCAATGTCCCCCGGACATTGCCTTGAGTCTCCCTCACTCCATTCACTTCTACACCTGTGAGGGGCAGAGAGCGGCGCAGAGACGTGGTGGGGAGGGAGGGGTCGTGGGGCTCAGGGTCTGTCCTGTTGGGCCTGACAGTGAGGTGACAGGTCGGTGGTTCGTTGCGCTGCAGGTTTGGCCCGGGCAGCACGTGAGGCTCCCGGGTAGCTGGGCGATGTCAGGGCTCTCTGAGGGCTGGTGGGGCGGGAGGAGGCCGTGCAGGTCGAGTGAGCCATGGCCAGAGCAGGTGGGGACAAGGTCCGTGTGCCCCTGCTGGAGATGAGGCGTGGGTCCCTGGAGAGTGACTGCCCACTGTGTGGGGGTGAGATGGACCCTGGAGAATTTGTGGGTTGGGGGATGGATTCGTGATGAAGGGGTGGAAGGATGGGTTTGGGGATTAGACTTGGGGTGTTGGGGGACGTGGTGGAGACAGGGAGAGGATTTCCCTGAGCTTCGTCCTCACCCAAGCCCCGGGCCTGCTCCGTGTGGCCAGCACTGGCCTTGCGGCTCCTAGACCTGAGCTGGCCGCCGCTGGGGCCTGGCCCAGGTGCTGGTGTACTCGAGGAGGCCGCATCTGAATCAGGGTGTTCTGAAAACACTCCGTGGCTGCCATCAGCGTCCTTCCCATTATAAATGTCGCAAAACCTGTTGAGGACCCTGGTGCTGGCTGAGCTTAGCCCCCCAGGCCCTCCCGCTCACGCCCCAGGCTGGCTGGCTCCCTCCAGGCCACGGCCCGGCCCCTGCGCTGCGTGTCCCCACTGTCTTTCTTCCGTACCGTGGGTCGCCTGGTCGCCACAGGACGCCATTGGGGCAGTGAGCCGACCTGCCTGCCAGCGGCAGCCCTGACCTCATGGGGCTGGCGTTGTGACATCAGAATGGTGGCCTCATAAAGCAGCCCAACTGGGAGTTCACCTTTGGTTTCTGTCCGGCACGATGGCGAGTGCTGGGTCAGGAACACAGGAGTGTCCTGGCGGGCCATGCTGCCCGCGCTGCGGCTGGAACAAGAAATCCGAGGTCACGGGACCCCCGGTGGGCTCCGGCCGGCAGGTTGGCTGTGGAACCGAGCAGCACTCCGGCAGTGCTGGCTTTCCGCTGCAGGCGCGTCCCAGAAGTCCACGTGGATCAGCACAGGGTCCCCGTGGAAGGTAACGGCAGATGGGGTGTGTGTGGACGTGTCCCTCTGTATTCTTCCACCACCTGTCAGTGTAATGTTTTCAACAATGACATGTGGTAACGTGTGTTAGATGACAATAGGAATATTGTACAATGCAATATTGTATTCAATACAATAAGAATATTGTATTGTACGGGTTGTGGGCTGGGGGCTAGAGTTGCAGTGCTGTAGGGAGACGAGGGTCACATCCCAGCCCCGTTTCTTACTGGTCAGGGGATTTTTGGCCAGTTATTCACCTCCTCTGTGCCCCACTTTCGCCACCTGCAAACTGGAGGTAATAATACCATCTGCTGCCTGTGGTCGGCGTGAGAGGCCGATGAGTTTTCACGTTGAACAGTGTCTGGCTCATTACAAATACCCAGTAACTTTTGGTTTAAGACGTTCTCCGTAAAATGGAAGAGGTAAAGAAACACGCACACAGCTTCCTTTGGGCTTCTGGCTCTGTAGGGCCTGCTGGAAAGACACCCACGGCCAGGGTGAAAATGCAGGTGTTGACTGGTGGTGGATGGAGGAAAAAGGTGCAGAGGGAGGAAGGAGGAATGGAAACAGAGAAGGGTCACCGTGACATCACGACGACGTCGTGGCGATGCCCTCAAGGCAACAGTGCTGGAGAGGGAGACGGTGCCGCAACGGCTCGAGGCTCAAATCCGATGCCCACGGAGCAAAGGTGGGGACGGGTCTTCGTGCAACTCCCTTGCCCTCGCAGGCTAGCAAAGCCTGCCTGGCCTCTGCCCTGTCTCCCTGCCCATGGCTCTGTAGGACGTCAAACCTCACGGCAAACATCAAAGCTGTTATGGTTCCTTGGCAGCAGAGCTTTTTGAAGAAGAGTTTCTGACTCCTTCTCAGGCAAGCATCCTGGCAGGAAGAAGCCAGTGCCACTGCGTAGTGCAGGCAGATCCAGTGGCGACCTGGGGACCAAAGGAAGAGGAGGACCTTCTGTACGGAGGGGTGGGCCAGTGGGGAGGAGTCAGCGTACTCCTAGGTGCTGTGGCTCACCGCACTGGCCTGCGGGCCAGCCCACACGCGGGGCTCGGAATATTCCACAGCTTAAGTGAAACCTCCCAAGGAGAGGTCTGTGCTACCACCGGATCAAGACACTTTTGCTGGGTA
>CAUYRT010028924.1:0-141362 GCA_963574885.1 Lepilemur ruficaudatus
TAATTTCTTTCTTTCTATTTATAGTAGAGACGGGGTCTCACTCTTGCTCAGGCTGGTTTCGAACTCCTGACCTTGAGCGATCCGCCTGCCTCGGCCTCCCAGAGTGCTAGGATTACAGGCGTGAGCCACCGCGCCCGGCCTGTCTTGTTCTTCTACAGCTTCTATTTCATTGTGTTCCAAAAGAATAAAAATACAAACTAGCCAAGATAGAGGAAGGAAGCATTTCAACATGGGACAGACACATGAATGTGGCCTTATTTGATTAAGCCGTGGTGGAAAAACTGAGAATTATAGAACAGGTAAAGATTCACCTTGGATTATCTGTAAAACTAATTAATAAGAAGAGAGCCTAGGATTTCTGGTTTATAACTTTTTCTTCCTTAATATTTCATCTTTTAAGCTTCTTTATTAATGTTGAGCCATTTTTGTTGATCTTAATACATTTATCCTATTCAAGCAATATAAATGTATTATCTTTGATGGCATATGAGCAAAGATGTTTGTTTTGAGAGCAAATATGCCCAACCTTCATGATTAACTCTGTGTGTATAGGGTGTGTGTGTGTGTGTGTGTGTGTGTTTAAACTTAAAACTGAGCAATCATATAGTGTTTGGAATTTGATCTCTTCATATTGTGTATCTCTTGGTCTATCTCTGACCTTGAACTCTCACAGGAAACCTATATAACAGCCCCTCTTAAAAGTAATGTTCTGACCTGTATCACAGTGGGAGATGTGGAGTAAATAGTTAAAATTGCCTTCATGAAAAGCATTCCACAGCAGGAAAGGAATAAATAATCTTCCTTGAGAAGAAAAACCACTAACTCATACACTGAGAAATTAGGAAAAAAAAAATAACTAAGAGTGAGCCATCGTAAGTAGGTCCTTGAGGAAGTGAACTATATTTTAAAAACAGAACTCAAGTTTAGGAAGGTGAAAACATCTCACCATCTCTGAGAAAACATTTCAGGCTGCTAATGATTTTAGAGTCAATTTCTCCCTTGACATTGTATGCTAATATTTTTTACAAATATTGGTATCATATTTATGTTGCTTATAAGGAAGTTACTAATGGTGAAGCCAATGTGCTATGTACCTTGATCAGAAACCTTCACACTTCATCAAGTCACTTTATTATATATTACGTGCTATATAAATGGATCACCCATATTCAAGAAATATATTCTCTGCATTTTTTAATAAAAACAAAAATAGAGGGTGTTAAAAATTCACTAAAGATGTTACTACTAACATGTGATTCTAACAATTCAAAGGGCAGTGGTCCAGTACTTAGTCTTTAGGCCTACATGTGGCCTGGCACACATCACTGCAAGATTAGGTTACATTTATTAAGCACTTACTATGTGCCAGGCATTGCTTTAACTTCTTCCCATGTCTTAACTTCCTGATTCTTAACAGTTCAATGAAGAATGTCCTTTTGTTATATCTGTTTTATGATATCATCACTGAGGAAAAAAGAAGTTAGTAACTTGCCCAATGTCACACACCTTGGTGACAGTGCTGGAATTGAACTGAGACCACCTGGCTTCAGAGGCATACTTTTAACCACTACAAGTGGTTTTTAGGTTATGGCCAGGAATGGAAAAGTCCCAGTTGTTGATTTTATATTCACTTCAGTAGTGCTAGAAGCATATCCCTAACGCAGTTACCATGCAGACTGTTGAAGGTGGCAGGTGGCTGAAGGTAATGTGGCCATTGGTCTTGACTTCCTGAACACATGCCCCATTCACTTACGATATTGATGCAAGGCTTGTGCACAGAGGAGTCAAGGAGATCTGTGTGCCAGGATTCATCTGTTCTTTGTGCATCTGACCATGATTTGCCTGTGGCAACAGTGGAGAGGTGGAGATGTTTGTGTTGAACAACATCAGTGGGGACCATGGGACTGCATTACAGCCCCAATTATTTTTCATTTTAGCTACAAAGTATGCAGGGGAGTTTTAAAATAAGGAGGCAAGCTACAAAATAATAATAAAAAAAGCAACAACCTGAAATAGAGTTCAGATACTAGTGCCAGCAAAGAATACTCTCCCATTAGACTTTGAATTTGAAAGGATTTCTCTTTTTTCATTTTAATGTGAGGATTGTAGAATACATATATTTGTATGTGTATATATATTTCAATTTTATAAATGAAAGAAATTTTAATGTCTAAAGTTTTTATAGGTTAGCATTTATGGATGGGTCTTTTCTTGATATGAAACAAACAAGGATATAATAGAAGTACTGTTATGGATCACATTATCGTAAGTAAAATATGGATTAACAATGGTTAAATTTTTTTAAAAGATTTGGAAAAAAAGCTCAGTAAAATAAATATTATTTTTCTTCAGTTGTAATATACCTGCAATAAAACTAAACAACCAAGAAGTACCATATATTTTTTATTCAGATAACACTGTCCCTAAAAAATGGGTGGTCTCTCAAATGTACCTTGAATGAAAATTATGGTCATTAGACTTCCATGAGCTAAGGTATAACTTACACTTGAAAAAAAGTATAGCAACATGTTAAATACTTTAGGAGATAACTAAGAGGCTAGAGAAGAATGCAGGGCCTTGGATAATTAAATATATGTATCTGAAACAGAGACATTTTTAAAGCTTAGAAAACAAACAGGAAAAAATTAAATATTGAATTAAGAAATATTCCAAAACAAGCCATAATGGTAGAAAATATAGATTTGAATAAATTAAACATCAGAGCTGAGGAAACAAAAAGCATCTTTTAACTCGACATTTTAAGATTTAAAGTTTTTCAATGGCATTCCACTATTTTTGGACAAAATCTACACTCTTTGGCATGGCGTGTGAGATCTTTCATATTTTGGCCCCAAATCCTCATTTTATCCCTTCTTTCCATTAAAAGAAAATGTGATATCAAATCCTTTCTTCTCTCTCCTCCCATTGCCTCATCTTTAATCGTATCCAAATGTTTACTTTTCCATATCTCTTTGTTTTTAACACGTTTCCCCCCAAATCTGGAATGCCTCTTTCCTCAGTTGGAAGAAATTGTTCAAGCCTTGAAAATGAACTAAAAAGCTTACTGGATAACATGTAGAGGAGCCTATGGAGATTGTTGATATGATAAGTGTGTGCAGAGCTGATTGACTTTCTATCGACTTTTAGACTATTTTATGACTTTGTAGTGCTAGAAATTGTAGAAAACTGGTAGCGATGCAAATGATTCTTTTCTGTAACAATACAAATGATTCCTATTTGTAGCAAAGCAAGTGAATTTTATCCAGTAAAGGATATAAATTTCTGTAAGTCAAATGAAATATTTGACACATGTTCATTTTATATATGAATGAGATAATGTTTTTAACTTTTTGAAATTTATATTTTAGTACCTGCCTTTTACCATATATAAAACTCCTATTTACTCTTTAAAACAGTGAAAATACCACCTTCTCCATGTGACATTCTCTATTTCCCTAAGCAACATTAGATTTTCATGTCATGATGTCCCCACTGTACTTTTAATCTACATTTACTACTAAATTTACCAAATTGCTATATATTTATATTTCTGTTTTTCCCACTAGACTAGCTGTTCAAAAGCAGGAAACATGTTTTATTCATCTTTGCATCACCTTTTCCTTTGCCAAGCATACAAGGTATAGCACATGACATATAGATATTTGCTTGGTAAATATTTATTGATGAATGAAAGTAGAAGTCACAGAAGAGGTGGCGTATTTTAGCCATGGTTGATAAAGGAGAATTGGATTCTTAGAGCAAAAAACAAAATGACATTTTCTTTGTAGATTTTATGGAAAAATATAATTTAGCATGAAATTGGAAAGAGTTGAGAAAGAAACTTAAGGAAGCCAGAATGACCTAGAAAAGATATGGATTAAGAGAGCTGAGACTTAGAGGCTTGCACTATGGCTTGTTTTCCTGAATTGCCATAGAAAAGGTATTTTTCTTCTGTCATACTTTATGCATTTATAAATTAGGGGTAATAATTATTTTAATTATTCTGACAGAGGGATTCCCATAATGGGATGTTTGAGACAAAAGTGGGCAGAAGGCAGCCTTACTTGACTCATTTGGATACTAGTTTTGGGAAAAATAAGCAACTGTTAGAATGAAGAGATAGACTGGCTTTTGTCAGATGTTCTGGAACAATTAAATTTAATTGTGTTTGGATACCTTAAGATTCATATATTTTTGCAAATCTTTGGATATTTTTTCTGAAGCAAAGAGTGATTTCTAGTATTTACTCCATAAATAGGTCACTTACAAATAGAAGACTTAAAATTCAACAGTAAATTCTTAATTTATGTTCTGGCAGGTGAGAGAACCTAAACTATTTATTAACACAGTTCACTGCCATTTCCATGGCAACAGAGGCCAGTTACTGTCAGTCCAGAGTCGCTTTGCCAGCTGACTTCAGCAGTGAACTTTGTGTGATGTTGCCAAATGTCTGGCTTTTGTGTTTCCTATTCCAAGCAATTGTTTCTTATTCTGAATACTAATGAGTAGTCTACAAAGGCTGTGGTTCAATACCACTGAAGATGGGACTGTGAATCATATGTGGAAAAGTAGTGAGCGTTTTGCCTGTAGTAAATTAAAAAATATATGTGATTGGATTGTACATTCTCTAACGAGCAATGCCAGTAATTTATTAATAATGTTACCTTGTTATTAGGCAGCTGGGCTTCAATAAGCAATGACAGCACCTCCGTCACCACTGAGTCAACTGCTTTTTCAGACAGGCTTGCTGACTTTGGCTGGTTAGCATCATCATGTAAATCCAAATGATTGTGCACATGTATGCCAGTGGAAAGATAAAATTGCAACTGGAATGCTTTTTTGCTTTCTAAAATGTTCATCTATTGATTGGTCTGAAATGGAGAAAAAGCAGCTGCCTGAAATGCCAGTGAAATGGCTAAGAAATTTAAAATGAGAGGAAAAAAAAGATAAAAGCATTTGAATACAGAAAAAACCTAAGCAGTTTTTGCTTTTTTATTTTTTTTTTGAGACAGAGTCTCCCTCTGTTGCCCTGGCTAGAGTGCCATGGCATCAGCCTAGCTCACAGCAACCTCAAACTCCCGAGTAGCTGGGACTACAGGCATGTGCCACCATGCCTGGCTAATTTTTTTCTATATATTTTTAGTTCTCCAGCTAATTTCTTTTTACTTTTAGTAGAGATGAGGTCTCGCTCTTGCTCAGGCTGGTCTCGAACTCCTGAGCTCAAGCAATCCTCCCGCCTTGGCCTCCCAGAGTGCTCGGATTATAGGCGTGAGCCACGGCACCGGGCCAGTTTTTGCTTTTTTTTTTTTTTTTAAGACAAGAGTCTCACTCTGTTGCCTGGGCTAGAGTGCCGTGGCGTCAGCCTAGCTCACAGCAACCTCAAACTCCTGGGCTCAAGTGATCCTCCTGCCTCAGACTCCCAAGTAGCTGGGACTACAGACATGTGCCACCATGCCCGGCTAATTTTTTCTGTATATTTTAGTTGGCCAATTAATTTCTTTCTATTTTTAGTATAGACGGGGTCTTGCTCTAGCTCAGGCTGGTTTCGAACTCCTGACCTTGAGTGATCCTCCGACCTTGGCCTCCCAGAGTGCTAGGATTACAGGTGTGAGCCACCAGTGCCCGGCCCAGTTTTTGCTTTTAAAGTGAAGAATACTGTGATTTTTAAGTTCTAGCTGTATAGTCATTATCAGTGTGGAGAATTGGGACCCTTTTTGCCTGAATCACACCCTATACTAGAAATCTGGGGACCACAGATGTAATTATGTTTCTCTCTAGAGCATAAGTTGCTTGAGGGTAGACTGTTTTCATCATTGTATTCCTGACAGCTAGCCTGGGGCCTGACTCACATTGAGTGCTCAATAAATATTTAATGAATTAAATAAAACTCAATGAATCCCCTGCAAGGAGTTTCTGGTATTTAACCCCGTCACATTTTCTGGAAGAAGCCTATTAGACTCTGCCCTTCATTAAAGAGCATAATAGCCCACTACCAAGATCCTCACAGCTAAGTATATGATGTGGAGCTTCTATTGACAGTTGTTATACTTATGGCTCTGGCAGCTCCAAGTGTCTGTTCCAAGCAGACACCACTCAAACGTGGCTTTTCTGATGAGCATTTTCCCCCCATCTAGTGGATCCA
This sequence comes from Lepilemur ruficaudatus, assembly GCA_963574885.1. Lineage (NCBI taxonomy): Eukaryota > Metazoa > Chordata > Mammalia > Primates > Lepilemuridae > Lepilemur > Lepilemur ruficaudatus. The sequence goes on from CAUYRT010028924.1 coordinate 6,143, forward strand.
GTTAATAAATGCTTTTGGTGGCTTGATTTGCAATTTCTAATTCTTACATTGGCCACCGCCTTCACCTCTTCAGAGTGAAAGCTCCCGATGGTTGTTTTAGGTAGGCATTTCCAACATTGTTCCTTTCCCTGGTTCTCAACCAGGGAAAATTTTGTCTGCTCCTGTTCCCTACTCCCCAGACATTTGGCAATATCTGAAGTCATTTTTGGTTGGCAGGGAGTGCTACTAGCATCAAATGGGTAGAGGCCAGAAATGCTGTTAAACATCTCACAGTGCTCTGGACAGCCCCACAACAGAGACCTTTTCCTGCACGAAATGTCCAAGGTTGAGAAATCCTGCGGGTGGTGCTTTAAGCTCTTTTATGGAACTTGTTCAAAACCCTCCTGAATCACAACTTACACCCTCCTCATCTGGGGAACTCTTCCTTTCCTTCCCTTTTAGGCTTAGCTTGTTTTCTTATACTTTAACAATTTGATTTCTCTTCCTCAAGATGTCAAGATGTTGTCATGGATAGAGACTCTCACTCTTTACTACCAGTGTCTGAATTCACAGGTGTATAGTTATCTTACCCCAAATTCCAGAGGGTGGAAAGACAAATATGCAAATCAATTCTAGGAAAAATCAATCCTGAATATCCCATTGCTTTTAAGGGAGGCATGTAAAGAAAGCTCTATAATATGCCAGCCACATAAAGTGAGTGTGGAGGCTACTCTATAAAGAATAAATGTATTGTTTTGAACCTTTTTTCATTGTACAGGAATTTTAAGTTGGGTATTTGTGAATTACATCAAATTCTGGAAAGCAAATATGGCTCAGTAGTCTTAATACTATCATTCCTAGGATTGGCATTTTTTACCTTCGGAAACACCAAATTAATCTGAATGCTATTATTGGTCTTTGAAAATAATGATATTGCAGGTATTTTTATGCATGAACATGGGGCTCAAATTTTGAATCCTAATATGAAAATGTTAGATAATTGCACGTCACTGGGTAGTTAGGCCTTTCTAAGCTGTTAAGAAAGGGAATGCTGACTATCATTTGTTTAATGATTTCAGTGACAGTTAAAGAATGGAGGGAAGCATTTTGCTTTTAAAACTCTTTACAAATATTAACTATTCTCATAACTTCTTATAATGGGAAATGTATCATTATCTTTTTTGGAAGATACAGTTTACCATATAATATTCCTGTTTAGCAAATTCATGAACAGTGATTAAGGGTAGTGTTTCTGCTCTCAAATACTGTAATTAAATCCCCTTCCTAGAGGCTTTCTTTGTAAATAGTGCAATACACTAATTTCTAGTCTTTGCCTTTAGGGGACAAGTTTCTAGAAAGGAAACTTGGGTAATAAATTTACTATGTGTCTTAGTCTGCTCAGGCTGCTATAAGGAACTACTGTAGACTAGGCGGGTTATAAATAACAGAAATTTGTTTTTTACAGTTTTGGAGGTTGGGAATTCCAAGATCAAAGTACCAGTAAATTCCTTATCTGGTGAGAGCTCATTTCTTAGACAGCTGTCTTTTTGCTGTAACCTCACATGGCGAAGGAATAAGGGATCTCTTTCCAGCCTCTTTTATGAGGGCACTTCCATACATTAGCTACTACTCCATTTTCTTTATCTTGGTCATCACCTCTCCAGTGCTAACCTCAGAAGACTGCATGTATCTAACTTCTTCATTCTATCCTGTTTTCATGTATTAGATTTTTTTCCATATATTTACAAGGCTTAGTGGTCAAGAATATGAAAATAGATTTGATTTTTAGACAAATTCTAAGCTGTATCTTGACTCTAGATGCCACCAACATTATTGAAGATCATCCTTAACTGGAATTATTTTTGATAGTGATTGGATTTTCTGGTAGTGATTTAGGTAGATTTATGCAGTAGTGTGTAATTTATGGATTACTGGGAGTAATTTTAATGTAAGCATTTGAACAATGAAAATTGCATTATGCCCAGAACATATAGGGATGAAAATAAAACTCTCTTGAGCTTTTTAGAATCCCTGATGCTTCGAAGTGTGTTAAAAAGCAGTATTCATGACTCTTTCCTAAAAGGATGGCAGCTGTGTTTTCTATCTTGTGATGAATATTCTTAAGATTACCGTACAGAAAAGAGCAAGAATGTATTTAGATCCCATGTAGAGTTTATGTGGCCCATTTTTTGGGCAAAAATCCAAAAAACAAAACAAAGAACAAAAATTTGTGAATAGATATTTTGATAAAAATAGTTCATAGTTAATATGTACTTAGAAAACTGAAAACTAGAATCACTTCCAACAGAATTGTAGTGTTTCTATTTAACTATGACAAGCAGAGACAACACCTTAAAAAGGATTTTGTTGATTGAGTCTAAAGGTAAAATGCTGGATTTATTGGTCTATGATCCTAGAAAATGGATTTTGTTATTTTAAGCCTTCCCTGAAGATCCTCTTTCCTCACCCAGTTGAGTAAATGTTCCTCCTTTGTCCTCTTAAAACACTTGGGGCAAATCATGCTCTTTTCCTCATTGAATTGAAATGGCGTATTTACACGCTAGGCTTTGATGAATGCAACTTAAAGTCCCTGAAGGCAGACATCTGATTTTCTAGTCCTGTTAACAGTGCCAACATTCTCCCAAACAGGCTCTAACATGTTCTCTAACTACCAGTTTTCAAAATCCTGTTGGTTTAGCCTTTAAATTTCTCTTCCATTAGTCTTGACAGACACTGGTAATCATCATCAACAAACCAACAGGGTTGCTCTACCTAAGGCTACTATTAGGTGGGGAGCCGGATATGTTCAGGCTCTAGAGATGATGACAACCTTCCTCCTATTCTAATTTCCAACGTAATTGAGGAATGCACACTGTCCTCCTTTTGCACAGCCTTGTGAGTAAGAGCAAGAACTCTGGAGACAGGCTGCCTGCTGTCTGGATTTGGATCTCTGCTCTGCCATTTACTAGGCTATGCCACTTGTTAGCTGTGTGATCTTCAGCAAGTTTCTTCACTTCTCTCTGCCTCAGTTTCCTCATCTACAAAATGAGGATAATAATAGAACCTATCTCATCTAGTTGCTATAAGGATGAAATTAAATGAGTTAATTACGTGTGTGCGTGTGTGTGTGTGTGTTTAGCTGAGGACAGTGCCTGGCACAGAGCAAGTGCTACAAATGTTAGTTTTAATTATTTTTATCGTTACTATTCAGTAACACTGAATCACCAGGTAGTGATGGGAAAAAGAAATAATAGAATCTATATGGAAATAAGGTGGTAGTTTCTAAAAGACTGCCTCCCTCAAAACCCTTATTCAGGCACACTGCTCTGGATTAGAAATCCAGTGCTGCCCCAGGCACTGGACAAGTCAGTTTCAGATCCAAAGAGTGGGAAGCAAGCCAGTGATAATCTACTGGTGTATAGATCAAGGGCTGCAAACTGATAATTTGATTTGTTAGTCTATACAGTTCTTTAAGTAGGCGTAACTCTTAATTTTATGTGTCAACTTGACTGGGCTAAGAGATGCCCAGATAGCTGGAAAAACATTATTCCTAGGTATGTCCATAAAGGTGTTTCTGGAAAAAAATTAGCATTTGAATAGGTTGGTAGACTGAGTAAAGAAGATTTCCCTCACTAATGTGTGTGGACATCACCAATCTGTTGAGGGCCTGAATAGAACAAAAAAACAGAGTAAGGGGCAAATTTGTTTCTGTTTGAGCTGGGACATCCATCTTCTCTTATTATCAGGTATTGATGCTCCTGGTTCTCCAGTCTTTGGACTTGCATTGGGACTTACGCCACTGGCTTCCCTGGTTCTCAGTCCTTCAGGCTTGAACTCAATTACACCACTGGCTTTCCTGGTCCTCCAACTCACAGATAGACCATGGGACTTTTTGGCCTCCATTATCATGTGAGCCAATTCCTATAATAAATCTCATATACAACTCCTATTGGTTCTGTTTTCCTGGAGAACCCTGACTAATATAGTAGCCCTGTATAAAATCCACAAATGAAATGACACTAGACTTATATAATTGCTCTGTTCAAATAAGTAAATCTTCCTGAAATCTTAGAAGTGTTTTAAGAATACGCAAATTTTGTTGAAGAATATAGCCTTTCAAAGCAAGATTTCATGATTTTGGTTAAAAATAGCACCTCATTGGCTTACCCTAATGCATTTATTCCTACCTTTCAACTTACATGTCTATAAAAACAGTGGAAAACATGAAAAGCCACAACAGGAACAGAAACGAGGATTGCCTATTTACTTTTGCTGCATTCTAAGGACTTTGCATTCATTGCAAGGCCATAGACATGAGACTGAAAAAAGCAATGTGGATAGTCATGCTCTTCTGAGAATAGGTATGAAGATCTTTTGTTCCTCTCTCACTCCATGCCCTTGGCAGAAATAAAGATAAATAAATAAAGATAAATGAAGAAAAATAAATAAAATGCCTACTCACAAGGCATTCATAAACCCCCTCTGTATATGTACAACATTTTTAGGTAGTCAAATGCTATTATCCATCTCTTAACAGTACATTGTTTTTTATATCCATGAAAAGGCTGACTCTGTGTAGAGACAGAATCAGTGATGACAAAAACAATAATTCAGATAATAACCATCAGCATCATCAATATTTACTGGGCTGCTGTGCGAGCAACTATTCAAAGGACTTTTCACTTTAGGTCTGGTTTAGTTAAGCCTCACAATCACCTATTAGGCTGGTAGTATTATTCCTACCACATAGATGAGGAAACTGAGGCACAGAGCTCCATGGAAGACAAATATCAGAGACATTGCCAAAATGCAGGGAGAAAGGACAATAAAATGATGACATCAAAGCTGGTCGGTATGAAAATCAGGAAACATAACTCCAACCAACCATAGAATGGAAGTCATTCAGAGGAACAAATGAGAACAAGTGAAGTGAAGCGACAACCTTTCTCAGGCAAGGAATGGATTGAGCCTGCACAGCTGTCTACCAAGGAAGGAGAAGTAGTGGAGTGGAGTCTCTAGAGTCAGGTTTTCCAGATGCAAGTTCTCCCTCTACCACAGCTGTGTGTCCTGAGGCAAATTACTTAACCCATCTAAGCCTCAGTTTCTTCATTCATAAAATGCAGGTGATGACAATATTATGTTTTTTGTGAGGACTGAGTATTACGTTACATGTAAAAGAGTATACAAAACTGACAGTAAGTGTGCAATAAATGATAGCCATTAATATTGGACGATGATAAAAAGGGGTGGAGAATTCATGCTTAAATAATTTGAGAGGTTCTTATTGATTGTATTTCTTGATTATGGGTCTTCACATAATCTTTAACATTCTAATCCAGATTTTAAATCTTCAAGAAGGAGATTCCCAGATGTATTTGAACAGAGAACCCCCTTTTTCCTCCATAGAATACAAATAATGTCTCATGAGACACTGGTGTTATACAGATCACAGTCTAGAAAATGCTCTGCATTTAACACACTTTGTGCACAAGAATAGAAAAACAGGGGAGAAAATATCTTTCATTGAGAACTTGTGCTGCAAGCAACTAACCATCAAAGAGCCTTTTAGCTTTACAAAGCATGTGGATACACTTCTTTCTTCATTTTGCAAGCCATGGCACTCAAACCTATGACCACTGTCTCTTGTCAACATCATCACCTTTAACGTAGAAAGTTTTCTCAGCACTTTTCCAGAGTGCTACCAAAAATGAGTTAAAATTGGCATAGTTCGAGTTAGCTGGGAGATTTATTTTATCAGATAATAAATCCTTCAGAGTGTTTGTGTTTCATTGTCTGTTATAATGTCATAAGGACACTATTATCTTGGTGTTGGAATTAAATTTCTCTACTGTGCCTTACTGTGGTACTAGCATGATGCTGAATTAACATGAAAAGAGCACACTATTTAGAAGTTTTGTGTTTCCCCAACCCAGCACTGCTGGTAGGTTATAGTGATCAGTTTTTGTTTTATTTAATTTTTTTGTGTCTAATGACATATCCTACGCGGCTTTCCAGGAGTGGGCATAGGTTGATTTAGAGAGGTTAACTAGCTTCTGTAGAAATTATACCCATTGTACTCCCTTACTACTAAGCTGGGTTAAGGAAATATGATTAGAAATAAAAATTTCCTGCCAAACCAGTGAATCCTCTCTATAAAAATGTAGAAAAGAACAGAACCGTTTTATTATTGAATAAGCATTAAATCAGACTGTAATGCACATCACAGGCAATCTGCTAAAGAGATTGTAAAGAGAGAAAGAAATCTCACCCTTTTATATAGCCAAGCAGATATAATTTATTACGTAAGTGTCTTTTTCAAAAGAAAAAAATAAAACTTCTTGAGATTATGACAAGTAGGCAGTTACATCATGGAGCCAAGCACCCAGGCTTAGATTCTCCAGGGTTAGGGAGACAAGACAACCTCCATCTTCTTAGCCAAAGAAATGTCTCTGAAGCCTCAAGAAATACATTTCTGGGATGCAGAACTGGCAAGAGCCTTAGTAAGCTTTTAGAAAGATTTATATACATCTCAAAGAGACAGAGAAAGCATTTAAAATTTCAAGTTTCCTAAAGAGAGGAGAGTATTCTTTCCTTTTTGACACCAGGGAAGATTTTAAATTAAGTGTTTTCTTTTAAGATCTGTTTTTACTCTTACAATTTCCCTTTTTTGTTTCTATTTTATAGTTGTAGTATAGTTTTTTAATTATTTCCATTGTCGTTTCTACTTTTTCTGGCTAGTTTGAAGTTGTCTAAATATCCAACAAGTCCATAGTAAAATGCAGAACCAAGCAATTATCAGAATTAGGATAGATGAATTAAAAAATTCAATACGTTATTTTACTTGGGGGAATAACTTTTAATATTATGCCAATGGTATGATTCTCCATGTAGAATTCTTAATTCTTGATTAGTAATGCATAAAGATTGTCACACATTAAATTCACAAAGCATTTTAAAGACTGCTTGTACATTCAAATGTTTAACTATTTGAGAATTATTTTGTAGTTTCTTATGAAATCTTGCCCAATTTAAACCTAAGGAGTAGCTTAAGTCTATAATCTGATCATCTAAAGTTTTTCTTACATAATCCTCCAAGTTTTTCCTGAATTTATCGCCTAAGTAATGTAACGTTTACATGTTAATCTAGGCCTTCCAGTAATTATTGCATCTTCCCAGATTTTTCCCAGATGGAAAAACAAAGAGATCCAAGGCCATTATCTAGTATGAAGGTCTTATTATAAGGTGTCCATTAAAAGGTACAGATTGAACTTTCAGTGTTTAGTGTATGATGGGTTGTCTTGAGGACAAACCCAAACTATGGGCCTATTTTTTGCATCAGTCCAATCAATAGCTGTGTTATTATAATAGTCAATTAAATCTCCATGAATAAGAGACATTCACCTTTGTTTACTGTCTATACTGGGACTGCTGGTGAGAACATGCATTATGGACAGTTGGGACATGGCTGCAAAACTATGTGTTCTTCCTCAGAAAGCTTAAATTCCAGTGGGATTTTCTTTCCCTTTATCCTATTGTCGCAAACATTAGCTCAACAAATTTCATTCCTGTTCAGTCACGGTGTGCTCTGTGGACCACATTTTCAGAAGCAAGGCTCAGGGACACTGCTCCCTTAAGACTTTAGAAATCAAATCACTGGATAATGGTATTAGGATAAACGCAGCATGGTTATGGTTGGCTGCAAATATCATAAATCAACATTATTAACTTAAGTGGCAAAGAGATTTGTTGGAAGAGCATATGGTGGCTCACAGAGCTGCAAGAGCACTGGAGATCCAGGGTTGAAAGAGAGGCAAGAAACAAAAAAGGCAGGCAGTTAAGAGTACAGCCTAATTTCCACTCAGGGAGAGTTTGGCTAGAATGCTGGACAAGGGAATTTTCTGCTCCCTTGATGCTGCTAATGCTGCCCCTTCACACATTATTTCTTCTGGGATCAAAATTCCAATCAGAAGTGTCTGAATAGTTGAGCCACCCTCTAGTAATGTCAGCTTCACTGGGACAAAAAGGTAAAGGGAGGGAAACGGCTTTCCCATTTTGTATCTTTTGTAAGAGACATTACTCTGCCTCTAGCTGTATCGATATTTCTGTCAAATGGTGCTCATTCTGGGCACACACTGCTCTAACATATGTTTTGCATATATTAACTCATTTATTTTTACAACAACTCTATGTGACAGATATTATTCTTCTTGTTTGTACCATAAAGAAACTGGGCACAAGAAGTTAATTTAATTGCCCCAAATCACACAGTAAGTGGTAGAAGTACAATCTGAAGCTAGGCACTCACGCTATAGAATGTGTGCTCTTCTCTATCTGCTCAGCCTTAAAAAAGACAAGTTAGAAAAAAAAGAAAGGAAAGAAGACCAAAAAAGAGAAAACAACAAATCAGCAAACAAATCAACAATCGAACGTTTGTTTTGTATAACAATAAAATATGCACATTTCTATTTTTCTCTACATTTTATATATTGTAAATTTATGTGCTTTTAAGGCTTAAAATTTCATTATAATATTAGATTTATAGATTTGCAAAGACAGTACAGTTTCCATATATAGTCTTCACCCAGCTTTCCCTAAGGGTAACACCTTATATAACCATGGTACAAAGAGCAAAACAAAGAAATTAACATTGAGACATTACTATTAACAAATGGTGGACTTTAAATATTTTCCCAGTTTTTCCACGAATGCCCTTTCTCTGTTCCAAGATTCAATCCAGGATCCCACATTGTGTTTACTTACTATGTCTCTAATCCCCTCCAATCCATGACAATTTCTTTATCTTTGTCTTTCTTTGACTTTTAACATTTAGAAGAGTAATGGTCAGGTATTTTGTAAATCATCCTTCAATTTGAACTCGTCCAATGTTTTCTTATGATTAGATCGAGGTTGTGAATTTTTTTAATGTATTCTATCGGGGATACATAATATTGCTATGCCATATTATTAGTGATGTTAAGATTGATCATTCAGTTAAGGCCAGTGTATGTTTATTTTTTAATTATATTTTTCTTTACTTTTTAATATGTTGCTAAGTTAATGTTTTTGTTTAAAACTTTAGTTGGATTAACGTTTAAAATATGTAGTAAATTTTATTCATTTTTTACCAACAGGTTTTAATATAACAAAACCTTCCACTCATATGATTCTTGGACTACACATAATGCCTTTTGCCTTTCAGCATCTAAGATTCTGTGATTTAGAACATAATCAGTTCCTTAAACTACACACAACTAAATATTCCATCTGATATATAATAAGCTAAATGAAAGATGAGTGGTCTACTATGTGCATGTTTTGGAGTAGACTGCATAGCCAAAGGCAATCCTTACTGATACAAAATGTACTACTACACTAGGGAGTTAGTGAATTAGAGTCAATATTGTCTACTTGATCGGTATTCAGGCCATTTCTTTTGTTGTTTTTGAAAGCTACATTTGTTAGTAAGACCTTCAGGCCAATTTGGCTATTAGCCTAGGTTTTATGATACTGCTTATTTGAAACAATCCTGCATTTGTAAAATTGTACATTTATCTTTTGATATGAGCAAAACATGTGCCAAAATAGTGATGTGGATAAACTATTGTTAAAGAAAACCATTTAGCAATTAATTGTCCTTGTGTAAGCCATGATCTTTTGTAATTTGTATGTTTTACTTATAATAGAAGTACATATTTTTAAAAATTATGATTTTATACTTTTGTAATATATATCTGTAAATTCTCCTTAATTTTTTGCATCCTCAGGAGTAGTATTGCATATGTGTGTGTTTGTTTCCTCTTCAAAATAAATGGTAACATTTGCTCCAGACCTCCAACAGATAGTAAAAATTGTTAATGTTTGTTTAAACTATTTATTCACAAAATCAAATTTAGATGGTTGATAACAGAGATGTGGCTCAGGGTAGGAAAAGAATAAAATTACATACTCATAGTATGCCAGTGTTTCGTGTGCTACCATCCTGGCAATGCTCTTAGATTTATCAACTTGGAACATGGTAATACTTGTTATTAAGCATCTTATTCTGTGTACTTTGTTTATGCAAAGAGATCTTAACATTTAAAAAGTCACCATCTACTTAACCATTTAGTCACATAATCATTAGTTTTTATCTCGATTCTTAGGCATTTTAAAAAGCTTTTAATAATCTTAGTATTACATTTAAGTTTGTTATATTATTGTATATTATTGCCTTCAAACAATTTTATTAGTTTGTCACTACTAAGAGCTAATATGGAACCCTGGGAATCCTGGATTTTAATCTTAACATTAATATATAAGAAATCATAAAAATTAAAAATAGCTCAGTTTACTTCCCCGGATATGCCACAAATGATGGTCTACAAACCATTCTTTTCTTTTCTTTTCTTTTTTCATGTGGGTGATGGGTAAGGGAGAGAAGCTATTTGGCAGCAGGAGGGAGGATACAAAATTAAGTATTTCTATAGATACTTGTTGGTTTCTGGACAAATTAAAGAGCCCTTGCTCAGAAAAAGCATGCAGCACTGGTGTGCTAGAGATGGCTTGTACCAGCTGGCAAGAACCAATTGTTAAATCTAAGAAATTTTGTCAGCTAGTTGTTAAATACACCCATTATTAAACATTAAACTGTATAAACTCACAAATAAATAAATACTGTTAAAAATAAAGATAACAAAATCTCAAGACTCATCAGTTCATAATTTTTTTATTGCATAGTGTGGCTATTTTGTTTCTTTTTTGAGACAGGATCTCACTCTGTCACCCAGGCTAGAGTGCAGTGGTGTCATCATAGCCCACTGCAGCCTCAAACTCCTGGGCTCAGGTGGTTCTCCTGCCGCAGCCTCCCAAAATGCTGGGATTACAGGTGTGAGCCACCACACCTGGCCAATTGCTATTATTTAATTTATGCTGTTGAGGTTATTTACTCTGTTTTATCTGTATCATTAAAAATCCATATAATGGTGTACCATTGTGCATCTCTTCCCGGCTCTGCACACAGGGTGTTCATGTTGGTAGCTTAATAAGCTCATGAATAAAATTATGAGTACGTATTTTCTTAAAGAAAATAAAATTAATTATTGTGGAAGACCATGTGGTTTAAAATCATGATTCCCCTTTCATTGCTGACTTTCTGTCGTTCAAACCTACTATATTCCAGTCTATCTTAGGGTATTTGAGTTTTTTCTTTCCTCTCCTTAGAATATTTTTTCTTCTATCATACACTTGGCTAACTTTTTCTCATAAGAATTTATATGTCACCCTTTCTGATCAACTTTGTCTGATTATCCTATGGAAAATAGCCCACGCTGTTCTGTCTACTCTCTGACCTGGCAACCCTTGACATTCCATCCTCTTGTCTTTATTTTTGTTATAACATTTACTACTATCTGAAAGTAGTTCATTTGTTCATATGTCTACTATCTTTCTTCCCCACTGGAATATAAATTCCCTGAGGGGAGGAATCTTCTATGACGTTTTCATTTCTGGTTTCTCAATGCCTAAAACAGGGCCAGGCACACAGTAGGTGACTAGTACATTTTTGTTTTAAGCAATTATTTAATATTTGAATGGACTATATCAGTGAAGGGCATCTAAGTTAAAATAGGGGCTGAGAAATAGTTAAAGTAATTTGAACATGAGATAAAATGAAGTTAGTCAAAGTGCTAGCACTTGAAATAAGCAGGCTCTAAGATGCTGATACAAGTGATTCCAAACAAAACGCTACACTATTTCATGTGTGTATATGTAATTTACATAAATAAAAAGACATTGCACTTTGACTAAGTTTCTTAGGGGATGGAATTTGGGAGTAGATTATGTCAAAATTCTAGTTAGAGAGAGGATTTGTACATTGCATTAATTATGCTGTACACATCTGTGGAAATAATGCCTCCAAAGCAACATTAATTACATGAATGAGGAAGAGGGTTTTATTTTTAGGAACAGCAGCATATTCAGATTTTTTGTGGCATTTCTCCAGCTATAGAAGCTAGCTGTCAAGAACTACTTTCTTTCCCAGAAGACTTGTATAAGGTGGAAGCTGAGGCTGCAATTCTATTTCAAGCCAAATTTGTACAATATGAGCAAATAAAATGCAAAGGAACATTTTCAGTGACTTTGATGAGGATAGCTAGTTCTAATATTTAAGAGCCTACTCAACTTTATTGCTGACTTTTTAGAAGTGTGATCCGGGGATTCTGATAGATTATCTGTAACCCATAAACTCCCAGAATGTATGGTTCATAAACTGAGGGATTAAGAGTAATGAGGTTATTGCTTAAGAGGAGTAGTGTGAAGACTAGCAAGTATTTGGGAAAACCATTTTTATTTGTCATTTCAGTCATTTATTCAACAAGTATTTGTTAAGCTCTAATTATGTGTGAGGCATTGTTTTAGGTGGCAGGGATACAATGAAAGAAATACTCTCCATCCTCAAACATTCTAATGGGTGAATAAAAACAAGTAAACCAACTATTGTAGTACAGTGTGATATGATGAGGAAGTTCAAGGCCTTCTAAGAATACATAAAAATGACATTTATTCCATATTTATGAGGTTTGAAAAGTTGGTCACATGGTCATAATTAGCTTTGTGCATTACAATATGTTTGACTGGCATGTGAAGAATAAATTGAAGAATGGTGTGCTAACAAATGTTTAAAAACTGGCTCATTAGAGGAAGGAAAAAAACCCTGATTTGTGGTGTTTGCTCGTTTTTTTGTGCTCTAAATATGTCCACCATGCTGCTTTAAAGCCACCTATATGATGTTGGTGAATTTGAAGATGAAAAGAGATAGATGCAGTTGGCTTTAGTGGCTGATATGAGCAGGTTCCAGGACCTCTCTGGTTAAAGAGGGCAGAGCAGAGGCTTAGAGACTATTTAGAAGTCACTCTATTAAATCAGGGAAGAAACAATGTGGTCTAAACTATATTGGTGAGATTTGAGCACCTTGTGGAGTTATTGAATGTATAAAGAAGCAGTTTGTAGTAATGGTTAAGAATTAAGACCGTGGACTCAGAGCCAGATTTTGAGTTCAAATCCTGGTGCTACAACTTCATTAGCACTGTGATGCTGGGTGGTTCATTAGCCTCTCCGAGCTTCAGTGTCATATTTATAAGTTGATGATAATAATAGTACCAGATACTCAGGGTTGTTATGAGGAATGAAGGAGTCAATACACACGAAGTGCTTCAACCAGTAAAGAACACAGTAAACGTTATCTTTAGCGATACAGAGGAGATATTGGTAATTAATGATTACTGTGTTGGTGGGTAGGCAAAAAAGGAGAAAGAGGAGTCAAGGTTGACTTGTGGTTTTTTTAGACTGTCCAGACAGGTGGATAGAGATGCACTTTTGATAATCTGCTCAGTGACTGATTGCCTAGCTACCTTTGCAATGTTCTGTCAGAAGCAAATAAACATGTATCTTTTTGAAACACTGGGTTTTAGGGCCTATATGTTATAGCAGCTTAGACTGCACCCTGAGTAGTACAGTCAGATTCTATTTCTCTGTGAATGATGAGAAAAAAGTATTTTCTGAGAATTAAAAGTTAGTGGGAAAGGGTATAAAGTTTGAAAAGAGTGAAATTAGTTTGAAATAGCTAGTGGGTGGGGGCCAGGGGAGTAAAATAGGCACTAGGAAAATACAGAAACATTGTGTGATAATCTTGAGGAGCTAGAAGAGGATTGATTTATGGAGAAAGGAAACAATATAAATATGAACTAATTAAACTGAACAAAATAGAAAAAAACCTAACAAACAATTTTAATAGAGGCCACAAAATTTCTATCAGAAATATTTACAGTTTGCAGACTTAGAGTTATAAAACATTTCATGACAGTGAAGATCAAAAGTATATTTTCAGTTTTACAATAACTATCGAAAAGCCTTTGAGGATGCTACCAGAGAATGTGCAAAGCTTAGCCAGACATGGCTGCTATGTGTAGATAGCTTATGGGCTTGCACAACTTTGAAGAAGCCAAACAGGCATTGAGTGCCAGCAATATCTGATATAAATAACATATTTGTTATAGGAGCAGTGTTAGGAACATTGAGACTAAATAAGATGCGACAATGCATTAACTTTATCATGGGGAACTTGCTGAAGGGTATGGTTTTTTAATGAAAACTCAAAATTCATATATCTTTATACTTTGGAAGCCAGAGCATATATCATTGATTCTATGCTTCTATTATCATACATTTTTTTTTTAGTAGTAGTAAAATCCTATTTGCCTTTAAGATCTTTTAGGCCTGGGCAAATATAGCACTATAGTGGTCTTTCACAAGATGGTGAAACTTTCTCTGGTATTTACTGTCCTTTGGTCTTTCACATTGATAAAATGTGATTTTATGTGTGATGTTCCTGGCATAGACCATGTGGAATTACTTATCTGGGGCCACTCTCAGGAAGTAGACTGTATCATTTCTTTGTCATAGATTTCATTTTTATCTAATCTGGAAAATACATAGATTATTTTGAGTTGTGACCTTATTTATATTCTGGGAAGGAAAGACTTAATGGCCCTACGTTTTATACAAAATTAGCTACAATCTTATTCCCCAAGTAGATATTGAGATAATGGTTTTCATGTTTTTGCTTATCAAGTAGTATAATTTGAAGTAATTCTTAAAGAATCCATCGTGATCAGCGCTGTTATTTATCCTGTGATAAAGCGGATGCATGCTGCGTAATTTAGTGACTGCACAAAATTATTATACAGGTTTAATTTTCTTCATCAGGATCCTTAGTTTTGGTAAAAATGAAGAAAGTTTATTAATGGCAGTGAAAGCAGTTTTGAAGACAAGTAAGGTGTGTTTGTATATGTAAAGCCTTAGAGAGGCTTTGTGTTTCACTGGGGAAATATTTTAATTTGGAAGAGAGAGCCCTAAGCCAAATTCCTTATTATCCTCCATTTAATTGAGAAAATTGCTAAACCTCAGTCTTTCTGTCAAGTCTGACTGACAGATAACTACTAGCTGTGAGGTGCACTATAATGATGGGTACCTTAAAATATCTCGAGACTTCTTGAAGAGAGGTGATATGTATGTAAAGGGACAGGAATTATGAATCTGTGAGGAGACAGGTTTTTCTCTATTTCCCTGCCTAACCAATTTACTATGTAGATTGGCATAATCTTTAGAGGCTGAAACAATAGCCTAAACTTGTGTGAAGATAATTTTCTTGAGAGAAAAAGAGAATACCAGGGAATCAAAAGGAAGAAGGGAAAGAAAGGGAAAGTCCCATTAGGAAGCATAAAGATAGGAAAGGAGGTTTAGGGGAAAGAGTTGAAAGTGAGATGTGAGAAAGCTGAGGAGTGGGGAAAATTGGCAACTAATTGGAATGAGAAAAAAAAGAAAAATTTAAAGAAGTGACTTATATGTTAATTCTCCTTTAGTGTTTTCCAAGAGGTGCAATTAGTTATTAGAATTACTTTTAATTACTTCTGATTGCTCAACTTTGTTTGACTATAAAACTTTGCTCTAAAATCACCAAAATTGTAAATTAGCTCCCTGTTCTGAAATACTTTAGATTAGTGCTGTATCAAAATCATGTATGGTAAAAGCAAATATTTTCAAACAATGTTAATATCTGATTACTCAGAGTCTCTAATTTGCATGAAAGTCTTGGAAACTATTAATTTAACATATATAGCTCCAGCTAAAATTCAGATTATTATAATTTAAACAATTTTAGCTTAAGACAAATTCAGTTTTAGAAATACTATTGTTTTTTCTTTAATTTTCTAACTTATTATTCTTGTGAACTATATCTTACCCTTTTATAGCTAAGTCAATAAAATCCGCTTTAAGAAAACCATTTTCCAGACAAGAATTTTCTCAAAACATTGTCTCAAAACTGGAATATTATATTTTGATAAATATCAGTAAAACTAGTAGCTCTCTAAATACTTTCAATTTACGACTCAGAGATTCATTATGCTCAGAATGCTAAAGCTTTGTAATGTTCTCTTCAAAAAGTAAGACTCAAAGCCTCTGGAACATAAACAGTAACATATAACTATAAGGAAAAGCATCACACACTTCACCTCCTAAGTTATTTTAATGAAAGGGAGTATGAGGAAGGGAGTATTAATTGAAAACAATGGCAGAGTAAACTAATCAAATGTTGTGCCTTCCTCTGACTGAGTTTAATCAATAAGGCTGTTTGATAATTATGTCAGCTGAATCAGAAAGCAGACCTAGAAGCTACCAGACGGTTTTTATGTATTATTGTAAGTTAGACTTGGTGAGTGATGCTGGTAGTAAATTCTGTGGAGATAATAGACACCACTACAAAATTTTGTATTGGTTTCTCCTAAAATATTTTATTGATATCTGTGTGGCCATGAGCCAATTAATATCTATGCTTATAAAAATGAAAGTGAAACATGTTTGCTATTATTCTCTGGTTGGTTTTATTTACAGAATTTTAGAGAAGGATGAAATATGAACTGTTATTTTGAGAATTTTTGGATTTTGGTAATAGGTGTGGCTTTTGTCTTAGCTTTGTTAACTGCTCAGAACAACAGTCTTTCTTTTGTTAGGCCTTGGGCAAGATAAAATTCTTTCACACAACGTTTATTTTCTTTTTATTACATTGGAACTTATGATTCCCTAAGGCAAGAATGCATACCTTCTTTTAAAAAGAAATTGCAGATTTAGAAAAATTTTAGTAAAATAGCGAAATTTTATAATTACATATGTTAAGGTATACTTTTTCTTATTTTATTTGGTAGCGTTTTTAGAAAGCCCTGCAAGATTGCTTGCAGTATATTTATTAAAAAGAGGGCTCTAGTATCTGTGCCATTGATCCACTATCCAGAATGGGCAGCTGCACATTTTGCAGATGGCTGCTAATGTGAGTGTCTGGGTAGAAGATCAAATCATTTGTCAAGCCCAGTGCATTTCAGAAGAGCAGCAGATGATATAATTAGCTCATCATACATGCAGACTCCAGGGTGTGTGAGACCCTCCTATGAGACATCCTATGGCTTGGGCTACCCAGCAAATTTCCCTATAAAAGGGAAATTTGGTCACAGGCAAATGTCACATATGGTTTGTTCTCCCTAGACCTATGAACCATTTTTATCCCAATTCTGTTTTGACCATTCTTTTATAGACAAGAGCTCCATTAAACAACAATAAAAAGACTGGCACAGTGCTAAAAGATTAATTTTTAAGTACTAATCTTAGGTATGTGGCATTTTTATGTTTCTCAGCAAAAATCACTTAAAACTTAATAATTAATATAAATGTATGAAAAAACCCTCAACCCCTATTTTATACCTATTTTATTAATAGATGGATTATAGACTTAAACATATAAGCCAAAACCACAGAACATTTGCAAAAATACAAGAATAAAAGAATATCTTTCTACCCTGAGATAGGCATAAACTTCTTAGAGAGGAACTAATTATAGAAGAAAAATATAGTAAATCAATCTTCACTGAAATTTAAAGATTTTCCTTGTTAAAAGATAGTGCTGGAAACATCCAAAGGTAAGCCACATGCTGGGAAAAGATACGTGTAATACAAAGTCTGATAAAGGACTTGGAGAATACATTTAAAAATATTCCTATGCATCAATGATGAAAAGACAAACAAAGAGTTGAAGAAATTGGGCAAAAGACTTGAACAGACACTTCACGAAACAAAACATAGACATGACCAATATGCACTTAAAAAGAAATCAACATTATTAATTATCATAGAAATGCAAATTAAAACCACGGTGAAGTAGCATATCATGCCCACTAGAATGTCTGTAATTAAAAAACAGACCATACCAAATGTTGGTGATGATGTGTAACAACTGGAGCCTCTCATATATTGCCAGTGGGAGGATAAAATGGTACAGGCACTTTGGAAAGCTGCTTGACAGTTTATTATTAAATTAACATATACTTACTTTTGCCCCAATAATTTCACTCTTACGTATTTATTCCCAAGAGAAATGAAAGTCTATTTTCACAAAAAGATTTGCACATGGATGCTCATAGCAGCTTTATTGATAATTGTCTCAAACTGGAAATAACCCAAAATTTCAAAAACAAGTGAATGGATAAACAAACTGTGGCATATTCATTCTCAGATATACTACCTATTAATAAAAAAGAATCAACTATTTTTGCAATTTGCAACATGCATGAATCTGGAAAACACCATTCTGAGAAAAATCAGACAGGCGCAAAAGAATACCTGTGGCATGATTCCATTTTATAAAGTGCGAGGATAGGTAAAGCTTATCTATGATGACACAATTCAGAATGGGGGCAGCTTATGGGGTGTGAGGATGATCTAGAAGGGACACTTGGGAACTTTCTGGGATGATAGAGATGTTCGATATTTTTATTGTGGTGGTGGTTACAGGGCATATGTTTGTATCTGAAATCAAGACTTCAGGTCTGTGCATTTTACTTTATGTCAATTTTACCTAAATTAAAATTCTTAATTATTATAGTGTATCCTAAACAGTAGAAGAAAATGGGGGTAAGGTTGAATAGCATTTTTGTCTTAAAGGCAGAGTTATGCAAAAGACATTTGATTTAACTTCTGCTGTTTTATCAGGATGAGTTGATTATATAAACCTTTGAGACTTCATAAGACTTAGCTTTCCCCCCTTAATTTTGTGTATTTTATAACTACCTGGATTCTAGAAATTTTTATTAATGTTGCTATATTCTTCTGCATACAAAATTCTAGTTACACTAGGCTATGACAATACTCTGCTTTCTTAAAATTTTGATTGAGATTGCAAAATTTGTAACAGCATTCTTTATATTTAGAAATTGTACTCATTTCTGCTCATTTTTCACTTTCTTTCACTTGTTTCTTATTTCAGGCAAAGAGTAACTAAAAATTACCTCCTAAAAAATATAGTGAAATGTTTAGTATCATTAAGTCAAACTAATCTCTTCATTTCATTTGTCAGAATGCTAAGCAACTTTTGAACAGTAAGATCCAAAATTTCTAGTTTGAATTAGAACACAGTAGAATTTTGCATTCAATTTTTTTGCCTAAATGGATGCTATGATAAATTAAATGGTGTAATGCTTTTAAAATACTTCTAATTTTTGGAAAAAATAGTTTTAAAGTATTTTATCATAATGTTTTTATTTTTTCTTATTTAAAATTGAAAACTTTATATTATAAGTAGATATATCTTCAAAATACTTTTCAGAATCTGTGGACTGTAATATGCAATTTAATAGGAAAATAGTCTCCAAGATAACATATCTTACTTTAAAAAATAAATGTTTCAAATTATTAAGTTTAGGCCTGCTCACTGTACAAATATCTTTTAATCAGAATTTTCTTATTAAATATATTTATTACTATTATACAGGAACCTTGCTATGAAGATTACATTTCTTTAAGGACTGACATCAAATATTGAATTTCATGTCATGTTGGCTTATATTAGGATGAGGTTTAATTGCTTTCTTATACCTATAATTTGTTATCCAGGAATTTATTAAGTGGACTAAGTTTGGGTTTGGCTGAGCAGGTGGGAGCAGAGTGCTGCAGTGTTTGAAGTGGAAGTGCTCTCCAAATGGGAGTAGACAATGGGAGGAAAAAAAGAATGTGAATTAACAAATGGAGGGGGCTGAGTAGCTGTGAGAGACCAGGTATAAAGACACAGGGCTTTGAGGGCTGAGACAAGATGTGCAGACTCTATGTGCTTGTAGCACTCAAGCACTTTCTGAATTGAATTATTAAGACCTAGGAAGTCAGGGAAAAAACTTAAGGAGTGTGGTGAGGTAGTCATGGTGATAAAAAGGGAAGATTGTAGAAGATGCAATTTGAATTAACTGGAAGAAGAGATCTGAAGCAGTGAGTCTAGTGAAGAGAAATTTAAATTTCTCAAAATGACAGGAACCAAAAACATTAAGAAGTATAGGCATATGTCATAATGACAGGGCAATGTACTCACTCTACAGCCTAATAGCTCATTCTCATAGACTAGTTAGTGGTTTCTAATAATTTATGTAGTTTGTGTTTAGGAAGTGTGGAGAGAAACATAGAGAATATCACTTTGCATGTAATCATTTTTTTCACTTATCATTTTATCTCATAGTATAGGTAGTTGTTACTTTCACCTTTATATAACCTCAATGTTTTGAATACAGAGAGGTGAATTTTAACCATTCAAAAATGTTGGTAGACCTTATGAAGTCAGCCAGTAAATCATTACTGAATATGTAGTACTGGGCACTATTCTAAACACCGGGAACGTAACGGAGAACGACACAGAATAGTCACTTTCCTTAAGAAGTTTATATTTCACTGCTAATGAGGGAGTGGAAGAGACAGACCATTCCTTCATTCATTCATTCACAGACTGATATATGCTATGAAACAATTAAAAATGGGATAATGTATTAGGACGGGGCCAGTAACTTTAGTTAGAACTGTCAGGGAAGGCCTCTGTGAGGATATACTTCGGTTAAGACTGGATTGGTGAGAAGGCAGCCATATGAAGATCTGGGGAAAGCATTTCAAGATGAAGTAGCATCAGCTACTAATGAACAGAGGTGGAGACGAGCTTTGCATGTTCAGAAGAGAAAGAAGGACAGTGTGATTGTAGCACAGTGAGTAAGTGGTAGAGGATGGAGGGGCATGAGACCTGGGAGGCAGTGAGGGATCATTAATGCTGAGCCTGTGGGCTGAGGTAAAGAATGTAGATTTTATTCCAGTTGCAATGAGAAGCCAGGGAGGTGGGAAAGTGATATGCTCTGATTTATGCTTCAAAATTGTCATTTTGGTTGCTGTGTGGACATTTAAGACTAGGATACAGAGCAATGAGGAGCCTCTTGCAAGAGTTCAGGTGAAAGATGATTAAGGTTGGAATAGAGCTGTGGCAGTAAAGACTGAGAAGGTGACGTGATGCGGGATCTGTTTGTGGTAGAGTGGACATGACCTGCTGAAGAATCCTGTGTAGGGTATGGGAGGAAGACAGGAGCCAAGGATCGCAGGTAAGTTTTCCACTTGAGAAACTTGGGGGTTAGTGGAGCTATTTAAAGAAATGACAAAAGTTAGGTGAAGGGAGAAATTTGTGTGTGTGTGTGTGTGTGCACACACGTACACACATGTACATGTATGTGGCAGTAGTTCCATGTTGGCCATGTTATTGCTCCAGTGCATGAATTTCAATAAAAATTTCCTGAGCACATCCTGTGTTCCAGCCACTGGTCTAGATGCTGGAAAGACACACACAAAAAGAAAATAGAAAGACTTGCCTACATAGAGTTGACACTGTAATATATAGAGAGACAAACAGTAAATAAATAAATACACACTTTAGTTTGTTAGATGCTGACTATGGCTGTGGATAATGTAAAAACAGAAAGGGGGATGGAGAGCGCTGAAGGTGGAGGTAGGTTTGCTATTTGTTTTTAGTTGGATCAGGGAAGGCTATTTTAATAAGGTGACATTTGACCAGAGGTTTGAAGAAAGTGAGGAACACCATCCATATGGGTATCTAGGACAAAGAGTTCCAGACAGAAACAAAAGCAAGTGCAAACACCATGAAGCAGGCATGCGTTTGACTTACTGGAAGAACAGCAAGGAGATGTGTGTGAATGAATGATGGGGAGAATGGCAGCAGGTGAGACCAGGAGAGGCAGGGACCAGATAATTTAGGATGTTGTATTGTAGACCTTCAGAAGAAATTTGCCTTTTGCTAGGGTGAGAAGCCAATGGAGGATTTTGAGCAGGGCAATGCACTATCTGATTTAATTTTTTAAAAGCATCTTTTTAGTCATTGCCTTGTGTGTAAGCTCTAGGAAGGCAAGGACTGAAGAAGACAGACTAGGTAGAAGGCTATTTTGATAATTTAGGCCTGAAATATTGGTATTAGTATTTTTTATCAGGATGTTAGTAGTGAGGGTGATGAAAGATGGTTGGATTTATAATGAAAGTAGAGCTGATAGAACTTGCCAACAGCTTAGATTTGGTATATAAAAGAAAGAGAGGGGAATCAATGCCTCCAAGATTTTGGATGGGTGGGGTTGCTATTTAATAAAATGGGAAAGACCTCAGGAGGGGTAAGTTTTTAGAAGAAAAACAAATATTAAGTTTTGGGCATCTTAATTTTGAGATACCTATGATAAATACAAGTGACAAAATGGAATGAATATGTATGTATTAAAATCATCAGACATGAACACACAAGAGGGAGGGTTGGCAAAGGTCTGAGCAGCAAGACTACCTGCAGTATAGCAGAAGGAAAAGCAGAGCGAGTAAGAACTGGCGATGGAAAGCTGAGGTAGCTCTTAGATTGCGTTTCTTTTATTGAATTATGAGGTAAATTTATTAGGTGACAGTGGGACAGATGGAGTTTTTGGAGATTTTGGGAGTGTGTGTCATCAAGGAAGGTGGGGATGTAACTTTTTGAGGGAATAACCATGAAATAGTTCTAGCAATGCTGAGAAATGTGGACTTAAATTGAAGGGAGACTGATCAGCGTAGTAAGGATTTTCTCCAGCAGTGTTCATTTCTGATTCTGGTGAGAATAATCGGATAGCTGTGTTTATTTTTGAATATGAGTTCCGTTGTGGAACCAATGCTGTGCAGACAGCTTGAAATATCAATGAAGTGTTTGGGAAGGATGTGGCTAATGAAGGTATAGTACGTTGATGGATTGAGAAGTTCCATTCTGGTGATTTTAATCTTGAAAATGAGCCATGTGGGTGACCTGAGACCAAGGTGGATAATGATGAGCTGAAAGCTGTAGTGGAAGCGAATCCATCTCAACTTGTGTGTGAAGTAGTAGCAAAGTTTGACTTACTATTCCAACAATATTGGACCATTTTGGGCAAGATAAAGAAGCTGAATAGATGGGTGCTGCGTGAATTAAGCGAGCATCAGAAGAGAAATTGTCTCAAAGCTTGTCTTTATTTGCTGTCACAACATAAAGGTGAACTATTTCTACATTGTAGTGTTATGTGTGATGAAAAATGGATTCTTTTTGATAATCGCAAGCATTTGGCACAATGGTTGGATAAAGATGAAGTGCTGAAACACAGTCCAAAACCAAATATTCATCAAAAAAAGGCTAATAGTGTGTTTTTGGTGGTCCAGTGCTGGAATTATCAACTACAGCTTCATGAAACCTGGTTAGTTGATTACAGCAGATGTCTGTTGCAACCAGTTGGATGAAATGATGAGGATGCTTGTGATTAAGCAGCTGAGATTGGTCAATAGAGACAGGCCAATCCTCTTGTAAGACCACATGTTGCACAAACAGCGCTGCTCAAACTACAGAAGCTGGACTTGGAAACTCTCTGTCATCCACCGTATTCACCAGACCTTGCACCAACTGGCTACCACTTCTTCCTGGTTTTGAACCACATCTTGTAAGGAAAAATATTCTGTTCTCAACAAGCTGTGGAAAATGCCTTTCACTATTTCATTGCCACTCACTCTCCAGGCTTCTTCACTGCTGGCATAAACAGGCTACCGTTAAGATGGCAAAGCTGTGTTGATAGTTTAGGCTCATACTTTGATTAATTGTATTGCTTCTTGTTTGAGATATAATAAACTAAACTTTTGATTAGAAAGTGGACATTTCTTATTTTATGGCCTAATAAGAAGGAAAGTGACTAAGAAGTAGATCCCTGGCATAAAAAATGAATGAATGAAAGTCTAAAGGCTTCAAATGACTTAGGATTTTGGAAAGATAAAGAAGGAGAAACTATTTGGAGAAAAAGGAGCAAACTAACTTCACATTCAGGCACCGAGAAACATGGAATGTGAGATAAAAAACCAAACCAAACCAAAAGGAAACAAGACAAAAACCCCTACCATTTGAGGGCACTGTAAGGAGTTCATAGATAGAACTGCATAAATAGAGCACACAAATATCTCTATTTGTGGATCCAGATGTCAGTTACAGCAAGAAAGTGAGGAGTAATTTGAGTATACAGGTGGGGGAGTTTGCTGACGAAAGACTTTGAGTTCCAGAGGGCAAAGTAGAAAGATTTTGGAGAGTGGAGACAGATAAGGGGAAGTTCAGAGCAGTATGGGGACCTCCCAGGCAGAATAGGTGATTTGGGAGGTTTGGACTTCTGATAGTGACAGAGGGGAATGGGCAGATATGGCACCATGGGATTGGTCCTGGATGTCTCAAAGCAAGTAGTAGTTCAAGATCTCCAAGTGGCTGATCTCTTCCTTTAGGGGAAGAAGTGGCTCATGCAGACAATAAAAGCTTCGAGACAGCTAGAGATACTGGTTAGGAGGAAAAATAACTACGTTATTTATGTGGTTTTTGATTCAGAGGCTGTGTTAGCGTTTTTCTTTTGTCTGTCTATGTAAATACTGAAGGAGGAGTTTTTCCAGAAGCAAACTGAAACACTTGTGGGACATCTATCTAAAACAGTAACTTCTTTGAGCCTTTCTGTTCAGGACAGGATTTATTTTGTAGCCATTAATTCATTTCCAAATGATTGCATACATTTGCATTTGAATTACACGCCTGTTAATTAGTTTCATCTAATCAGTCAGCATAGAACCTTTGGCTGGAGACCAAAATGATCCAAACAGCTTAGCTCCTCAAGTAGATCTGAACTCTGATTTAAAACAAAATACATAAATACATACCCATACCAACAAAGATGTGTTTGAAATAAAAAATCGATTGAATAAATCTATTGAGTTGATTAATTGAATTAAAATTGGTTGAAATAAAAAATAACTATATTTTGGCAGAAAAATATTATATAACATTAATATTATATGACATACTACTTATTATACTGTTGTACTTTTAATACTTTTCACTGTCTAGGCCTGGTTGTATAGATACAAATTTAGTAATCAATTCAAAACTTAAGATAGTTAAGTAAAACTTCAGACTTGCAAACACAAGCTTCTCAAAATCCTGGTTCATGTATGATTCACCAAGATATTATTAATATACACCAGTCAAAAATCAAATAAGTGTCATATAAATTTCTTCTGTTATTTATTTATTTTTACGTGATTTGAATGGATATTTGTATGATGTGTACCAGTTGCTTCTACAATTGACTTGGAATAATAGAGGAAGTAGGAAATAATCTCTTTGGCTTTGAGGATGCTACTTAACTTCTGTTTTCAGATGTCTCTGATATCACCAGCCTATTTGTACAAATGGGAATAAATTATAACACTAAGCTGTTTGTCATTATTGCTAGTTATTCCTCTGTTTTGAATGTATTAACCCTTAAAACCTCACAGCAATACTGTGAGGTAGGGACTATTATAACCTGCATTTGACAGATGAGGAAAGTGAAATACTGATTGTTAAATAACTGGCTGTGTGCCAAGGTCGTGCAGCTTTTAAGTAGTAGGCCAGCATTTGAAACTAGAGACTGACTCCAGAGCCCCAAATCTTATTGACTGTGCTGGATTATTTCACATATCATGGGAATCCTCAGCAACTGAGCTGCTGAACCTGGACCTCTTCCTCTATTTACCAAATAGCCCTCTCTTCCCCTGGTGTTTCTTACACCTAGTGAGTATTTCCCAGAAATCCCAAAAAGTTCTTCACATGCTCTCGTGAATTTATCTGCCAAACCAGTGTACCACATTTCTGCCTATTCTCCCTTTTCTGTTCCACCTTTCCCTTACCCTTATCTCAGTTTATGAAGCAGCCCTGTTGTTAGGTGTGAAAATGCTGATGTGTGTGTTAAAGGTGGTTTCCCTTGCTGCTCAGAAAGCCATTAGTCGTCCAGGTCAGAGCAGGCCTGGGAATCATACAGAAGAGGGTAATGACCCCTGACTCAACACTGGGTGGCATGCTGTCACCCTGACACCGGAGCAGCACTGCTGGTGGACAGCATTTCAAAAACACCTCTTGAAATTAGTTTCTGCACTTCTGCCACTATTGCACCTCTCAGTTTGTGCTCCACATATCCTAAAGGGCTGAAGGAGAGCATAGGCATTCACCCAATTCTTTACATCTTTCTTCAGTGCCCATAGACCAGAAACAAAACAAAATGTAATGAAAAAGGCTTTCCTTTCTTTGTCACCAAACCCAGTGCATTTCAAGTTATATAAATGAACACTCAAAGAGGTCACCCACCAGTTCCACAGCCTGGCAGGCCACCTTGGGTTTAATTGTGACATTGAATCCATATTCTTTATAACAGTGTTTTCTTAAAGGCTGTTGGGCAAAGGAATGCTTCTGAACAGGCTCAGAATCCCATATAAATTCCAGGGCCATCAAAAACAAGAAGGGGACATATTTTAGCAGAAAGAAACATATCAACGGATTCTATTTAAATATTGAAGAGATGGGTGCAAGATTATCTTTAAGAACAAATGTGAATTCCATAATGTTTGTCCTCAGGGTTCCCAGTCTTCTCATTCTTAACCGTCCAGTTTCTTCCTTGGTATAGTCTTTTATCAGAATCAGGAAAAAATAAAAGCAAATCTAACTGTAAATTTAATAACTTTGTGTGTTTTAAACTTATTTGTAGTTATGAGATATCAGTCTTCTTTCCTTATTATCAAAGGAGCTTCAGATATCATTGTGGGAGACTAGAAAGAAAGGAAGAGGATTTAAAAAGTCCTTTCTGGCATCCTTAAAAGTCACAACTCACAACCTACCAGCGATTCAGCCTATCAGGCTGATTCAGTTAGTAGGGTTATTTAAAGATCTTTTGAATGTATGCCAAGAAGCTAAACAGAAGTATCATGTCTCTTCTTGTTCCTGGGTGGTGTGAAATTCATTTGCCTTGGAAAGTTTTTCTGCTCTGTGAATGTTTGCGCTTTGAAAGACCATATTCTTAATTTGGAATGGCAATGGTGCCAGATATCTTGGCAACTTTACAAAAAGCTAGCTTTAATGGTAAAGGAAATTCATATGCTGCACTGATAGGGGACAGAATGGAATTAATATGGCATTTTCCTGTTAACTTCAAATTTCAAAATTAAAACATGTTTTATTACAATCAAGAAATAAATCTCAAATATATAACTTTTCTGCTCTTTATATCTGTAGCTCGAAATGATAAAATAAACTTGAAACAATAAAATATTTACTTTCTTCTTTAAGCACCAATTATACCCAATAACTGTGATCATTTGCTTTTCCATCTATACTTTTTGGATTAGAGCAAATCACAATCAAATAAGTTAATATTAGGGATTAATAAAAATGCTAACTTATTGGTCATATATAGTTGAGGATATATTCATGCCAGTGTCTTATATCTTCTACCTTTTCTTATTTAAAATGGCACAGTAAGAAAAGACATTTGAAATAAAGGCAGAGGAATTGAGATAGCATGGCCAGTCACATAATATAAAAGTCCTAATGCAACCCTTACAAATGGATGTAATACACAAAGTTTCAGATACCTGATAATACATATTTGAAAAGTATGATTTTAGTTTACTTATGATGTGGTTATTTGCTCAGAAAGAAACTTAGGTACTTACTAAATAAATTGAAATATTTGCTCTGTTTGACATATGTATCTTATTTCTATGTAGGTTGGAAAAAGATTTTTTTCTCTAATTTTAATGGAACTGTCAGTTCTCAGAATAAGCAAAATAGAAACATAATGTTGGTAATTTTAGCCATTTTCAAAACAGGAGCATTTAAGGAATGGAAACTTTTCTAAAACAACTTTATAGCTATTGTTTCCTCATTGTAGCTATAATTCTGTAGGTTTTGTCTGTGGGCAATTAAAATAAGTAGGCCAATTTCAGTTAAAGATATACTTTCACTGTTCTCTGGAGAGGATGAGCAAGCTACTGACACATTCAGGCACCTTAGGGAGAGAGCACTGGTTCAATCAAGTACGAGATTAGCTGACTGTGAAGACAAAAGCCACTGACAATGTTGTTACATATGAAATATAATAAAGATTACTTGTGGGGGAAATGGGGAATATCTTGATTCTAGTATGTTTGAAGTTCCTAAATATAGAAATTTTATCTGGTGCCTATAAATGCTTCATTCAGTAATACTGTACCTGTCTGACACTTGCTCTCCTCCTTTTCCATAATTTGTCTGCTCCATTTCTTCTTCTTCTTTCTTTTTTTTTTGCATTCTCTCACATCTTTTTTATTGAATAATTATATTTTAAGTACTAAGTACATGCCAGAGACTTTTGATACTGTGAATAAATATGTAACATATATTCTCCATCCTTAAAGAACCTACATTCTATTGGGAAGAAAATTTAGACAAAGAGATATCTAAGAAGAGACAAACACTATTTCTGAAGCTCAAGGCAGTGCTGGATTATGTAGGAAGCAGATTTTAGTGTATGTTTCGGGACTTGGCAAAGCAGGGGAAACTCTTCCAATCCTGCCTCCAGACAAAGAAAATTTGAGTTGATAAACTTTTCTGGAATTTTACAATCAGAAAAAATTAAGGAAAATATTGATTTTTAAAAATATTCAATATAGATGTTAAATTTGACATTCAAATAAGGTTGTAGCTTGAATCAGATGTATAGGGAGGTCTCCAAAGTGCCCTGCCTGGCCCTGCTTAAGGGCAGAGTGAGTGGAAAATGTATTATCAGGACAGCATATATGCCTTGAGAAAGGAATGACACTCTTCCAGTTGAGCATGTTTTCCTCTGACTCAGTACCCCATCTTAAAAGGTCATGGTGCATTGAGGAAGAAGAGTGACAGTCAGAAAGGGTGAGAGATGTCACACGCAGAGATAACCTTCATATCAAATTCCATTCATGCTCTTCATTCATTGACTTCAGGATATACATTTTTAAAAAACTCTATACAGTACATAGAGCAAGTGTGTTTATTTTGGAACCCACAGTGAACTGCTATCAGTAAACTGGAAGAGGGCAATAATCCTAGACAAAACCTTCTCCATTTCCCTACTCTTCACCCATCCCACCCTCTATCCTACCCAGGCCTCCATTTTTGTATTTTCTTTTTTTTTTTAGTTAAAAATAAATGTGATCATAGCAAGTGTTTTGGTACTTCTGAGAATATTTACAAAAAACAACAATTTGTTTTAAGCGTTTTAGAAAAGGTGTTTTATTTAACATTGAGAGTGGAGATTGCAATCCTTCTTCAATGATTTTTAAGAATCAGCATCTTTTTGGCTTCTAATGTGGGGACAGCCGTCTTTTGTGATGGGCAATTCCTTCACTTCTCTGGGTTGCTCGCTGAAGTTTTATTTCACTGAGAAAATTATTGGCCAATTGGTTTAAAACAACACTTTAACTGCATGATTGAGCTTACTTCTTCCCTGCTAGGATTTCAACAGTTACAACATTGGCCACAGAGGAAAAGTAATAGATCTCTCCCATAGTCGATCTGTCATGTCTCCTGGCTGTGCTGTGGCTCATGACCACTGGTGAAATTAATCAGTTTGTCTCTTTTAGAACATGTTTTCTTGACAGTTGTACGTTGGTAAGGCCCCAGGAAGCATTGTCCATGGCTTGTTTACAGCAATGGCTGAAGTTCCAGAAACTGTGTGATTTAGTTTTTTCTTCTTTCTTTGCCACTTTCTCTATTCCATAATAAAGAAATTTAAGGAGTCAGGGAATGCTAGATGACTCTTCTATGAAAGTGAGACATAATTTAATTTTGTTTTCAGAGGTAACTTGATTTCTCACTTCAAGGTTGGGTAAATGTTGCCTCTTAATTTTTTTCACACAAAAGTTCTCTAGACTTTCAGTCAATATTAATAGCAGCAGAAGCATAGTTCAACAGAAATAAGAGCTATTTTTGTGATATATTTAACTTGAGGTTGTAGAATCTCCCTCTGTTAATGTTTAAAATAGAATAGATCTATCTGTTTGGGATGTTTTAAGACCTCTAAATGGGTACTTAACATGACCACAAATATAGTACAAGGGTCAGTTTGAAATCAGCCACTTGCATCTGTGATTGCTGGGAAGAAATGTTCACTTCAAAACCCTATGTAGCCCAAGACAGATGGATTTATCTAAATCAATGATCATGGCTCCTTGGATGTGTTAAACTACCTTCAAACATCTGTAAATATCAGCATTTCAATGAGTCTAACTGGATTATTTACTATGAAAAGACCTTAAAATATCATTTAGTCTATCTTCCTGCTTTTGGACAAAGGCAAATTATGAGACATAGTCATTAGATATTGTTTCTAGATGCCCTATATTTGGGCATTTGTGTCCATCCTCACTTCATGTGGTTTTCTCCCTTTTAGACATGCGGCTTTTTGTAGTTCAATTGCTTAGCATTTTATTTAACATTCTCAGTATGGTTCTATCAAATGCAGGCTACACAGTCAAGAATGAGGTTTATTTAGGCATCATTCTACAGTCATGAGGTTTTGGGGGTTGACTCCCTTAGGTATAAGCATCTTCACTGCAGTTGTCATTAGGGTGCCCACCTAGCCTAGAAATCTGTCTTCAAACTATTTGAAAGGACTGTTTAATATGGGATTCAATACAATAAAAATTAGTTCACCATTTATTGGCAATGGTCAAACCCACTATATGTGCCAAAAAACTATATTTCATGTACTGGTCAGTTATTGCAGCCTGCATACATAGGCAGACCTGGTTCTGACAGACCCCAAGTTACTTCCGAACCCTCTTCCCTCCTGCCTTCTTCCACTAAAGAGGCTGGAAAGTTTTTTTAAAATTCTCTTTCTGGCTTCTTTTTCTGAAAGAGGTGACATGGTTCTACCCAAGTGGATGTCTGCTGGGACAGCATCTGAGAAATTTTCACTTTCCAAATTAACAGGGACTATTTGGTGGGCACAGGTCCACCCCTACTTGTTTTAGCAACTAACAATGATGTGATGCCTAAAGTTGCAGCAACTGTCTTGTGATGATGAAGGAACCTGCTCAGGAGAATCACAGAGACACTGGCCTTACATAACTGAGCCACTAAATCAATGCCAGCAGCCGCCCACCTCCAGATGTCTTTTGAAGTAATAAAAATAAACTATTTATTTTAGCTACTGTCAGGTTTTGTTATATGTATCTGAATGCATATGGAGAGTGTGTGTGTGTGTGTGTGTGTGTGTGTGTGTGTGTGTAATAACATTCTGTTTTTAGCCATCAGTTTCTCTTTACTAGCGAATTGATAGAAGCCAGAGGTTGAAATGGCCAAGGAGGTTTCCTTGAGTCTATTTAGATTTCTTTTCTTTTGTTATTTTGTTTGCTAATTAAGATTAATGTCATATTCACCTGTGCTAATTTCTACTGCTTTGAAACTATTTCAGAGCCTTCTAAGTCTTCCTGAATTTGTTCAAAATTTAGATTTTCAAGTGTCTTTATTGAGAGCACTTCTAGGTTCTTACCATTACAATGCTGAGATTTGTGGTTTGTTCTCCTTTGAAATATTTAATAAGATTATAATTTACAGCATTTTTTCTAGAAATAAAGGCATCACTGCTCATTGGAGTCTCCAGTTTGTTTCTCTATGCCTCTTTCTATGAGCTTGAAATTTTCAGGTTGGCCCTGCGTTATGGTAAAGGGAGATCTTATGTTCCAATTCTCAATTTAGGTGTGCAAGAAAGAGTTGTTTATGATAGAGTTTGACCTGAGATAGTTTCTTCTTTGATGGAGTCATAAGGTCTATGAAACTTCCTCTGTGATCAAAAAAACAAACAAACAAAAACATTTCTATATTTCTACGTATTCTATGTTTCAAATGTTATAAACATTTGAGATTTTATATTTAGTCATTTCATGTCCACTTAGCTCTAGGCTGCATTCTCATAAAATTCCCAGTGCTTGAATAATGTATATGGTAGGTGCTTAGTAAAGGTATATTATTTAAATGTTGAATGATGAATTGAGATTTAAAAAAGAAACTTTATTGAGTTCTCTTGATAAGTTTTCTGGACTCTCTGTGTTAGAATATAGTTTGTTTCTAATACAAAGTTGTGAACTGGCTTTATAGGAAGATGTTAACAAATTAATTTAATGTTTTAATTTAAACAATCAGCAATTTTCAAATAATACCTCAAAATTGATTGTGAAAGACAGGCTTAGAAAAAATTAGAGAAATAACAATGAAGCAGTGAGAAATTATATGATTGTCAAGAAAGTAACCACAGGGTTTCACACATATCAGGATCTCATAAATATTATATGGTATTAAGTGTATTTCTCCAGATTTTAGTCATCAGTCTTAGATGGAGAAATAAAAAAGCCAAATAAACACAGCATTGACTCATTTTGTTCTGTCAACCCAACAGAGGATAATGATGGCTGAGGTGAAGAAAAGTGTGAAGCTACTTGATATATGAGAACAACAACAACAAAAATCTTTGAGGTTGTCCAAGCCTGGCATCCTAGAACTTGTCTCTTTTCTTAATTTTTTGAAGCACATCAACACTTGAAACTTTCCACCATTCCCAAACATTCCCACCACTTTCATAGTTCCATGCTGCTGACCATGTTTTTCTTGCTGCCTAGCATGACTTTTCTCTACTGTAAAAGTCCTAGTCATTCTTCGAGACCCAAATAAAATGTCACCTCTTCTGTGAAGCATTCATAAAGTCCTCCAAATTATCTTAGAAATTCCATTTTCTCTATTTTCAGAATGTCTACACAACACACACACACACACACACACACACACACACACACACGACATACACACAGTCTTTAATGTTATAGCACCATCATATATTATGGTAATTTATTGATTTGTATGTCTTTCTCCCTTCCTAGACTTTAACTTTATAAGAGTAGGGGCCGTGACTCATTAATCTCACTAAATCAGAGCCTACCAGTGCCTGAGATGGAGTAAATGCTCAATAAATCTTTGTCAAGTGATTGAGTCTCTTGGAAAGGAAATGTCTCAGCAGTAAAGATTCAATGAGTGTTAACATAAATGTTGTATTTATTACAACAGGTCTCCAGATCAGGGTAGAGGGAAAATATGGGTTAGATTGAACAATGATTGTTAATGATTTAGGATTTGTAAATAGGGTGCTTAATTACACAGTATTTGTCAGGATGCTTTTAAGTATAAGAAAGAGACACCCTGGTGCAAGTTAGCTTAAACAATAAGGGAAATTGTTATCCTACATAGAAGAAAATACAGAGACAGAGCAGGCTGAGAGTGCAATAAAATAGGGGCTCCAGTTTCTTATCTTAGTGCTTCTTTTGGCTCTTCCCTCTTCCTCCACATGGCCTTTGACCCCAGACTGGCTTCCTTCATGACAGCAGATTGGACGACTGTCAGCAGAGTTGGCAGTAACATGCATCTTCATTCCATCTAGCTGAAACTGGAGCAAACCTCACCTCTCACTAAGGAGTAAACATTCTTACCTATAGTTTGACTGGTCCAACTTAGGTTGTACAATACCCTGGAGCATTATGGGGTCAAGGAATACCACTTAATGATTGGTGAGGTGGTCGGGATGATCTTGGACTGGCTTACTAATCAAGAGACCTTCTCAAAGTTTTAGGAAATTAACTTCTACCTCAATATAGGAAGAATGGAATGGTTAAGAGACTCTGGTGCCCTACTACCTGCCTTCAAATCCCACCTCTTCTATTTCCCTGCTCTGAGCATTTAGGACAGCCAACTCTCAGTTTCTTCATTTTTAAAGGGGATGGTAACAGTACTACCTCATAAGGTTACTGTGAAGTTTAAGCATAAACTGCTAAGAACACATGGTAATCACTATTAAAGTGCTAGTTCTCGCTTTTTAATTATTTAACCAAAATTTGTTTTGTGTTAAAAAGGCAACAGCAGGGGATAGATTCTAAGTAAGCAAACAAAAGTGTTCATTACATAAGTTTTTGTGTTCTTTAACAACTTGACTTTTAGGGTTATCCAGTTTATTTTTGAATGATGAATTTCAAATTTTAAATGGAATGATAATAGAGTAGAAAAGCATATGATTAACTATTAATCATGTCTGGAAAGTAAAAAACAATATCTACCCATTTATTCTAAGAGTGTGTATTCTGTCAAACTGATAGCATATAATCCAATTACGGACAAAATGCCAAGAAAATAATTTAGACTAATATATTTTAGGGTTTAATTAGATTCTTAAACATCTACTTTACCCTTTCATTTTGCATATAAGAAAATTGGACCACAAGGAATTAAGTGGACTTGCCCAAAATTGTATAGAACTGATTTTAGAAGCAGTGGTTATAAACTTCACTGGCATATTGTTTTACTGGCCCATATAACATTCCCTTTGAGGGGTAGACTCAAACACCTAAATGATTAAAGATAGAGATATGTTCTCCTTACTAAGAATTGGCACTTGTGTAGTGTGTTTTTTTGTAATTTGTAACAAAGAACCATGTACACAGTTGGACTTAGCAAATCAGTGTCTTTAAAACACTTGACTATAAGCTGTATAAAAAGCTCTTACAATTAGTATCACGACATGTACACAGGATTAGAAGAGACAGGCTACTGAATATGACTTATTTAAATTATATTTTTCTGAAACCTGGTTGCAAATAATAGCTCAAACTTTTAGATGTATGAAATGGCATAGAATGTGGAGTAGATTTCCTGGAGACAGCTATATTGATGTTTACAAAGAGGAGAAAAATGCATATCTAGACTACATGTTGGATAAAATTTTCAGATGTTAGATATTACAAAGTACAACACAAAAAATATTGTGCCAATGCTGAAGGATTGGGGGGGGTGCAATCTAGAGCTTTCCAAATTTCACAGTAGAGTTAAAAAGAAAATTTATCAGACTCAAAGGGATCACATGATACAATTCAAACTGGAAAAGGAAAAGACACTTAATAAGAAGCTCAACGCTGATTATCCCAACTAAAGCTGCCTTTTAAATTGGTTGCTAACATTTTATTGCCTTACCAACATGTCTTCTAGGAATCACAAACTGCACATACACATTTTGTGTGACACTTTATGGACCCTTTCTGATGTTCACTGGAAGCATCATAAGCCACTTTACAATTCCTACAGGACCCTGTTTTTATTAGGGCAGCTTCTCAGCTGGTAGTTCACTTACTCATGCTGAAGAATGCTATTAAGAACTACTGTGAACTGAATCACTAAACTGGCCCTTTGTTTGAAGCATAATTAAATAGAGATGTAAGATCAAGTAAGTATTAATGAGCAGTAATATATTTTAAAATGTATTTTAGAAATTGCAGGCATCTCAAATGTGAAAAGCTTTACCTTTTATATATTTCCTGTTGCATAGGTTTTGCACAATTCAGCTCATTCTCTGGTTTCATGTTATTATTAGTTAAAAATCATCTTGTGTGAATGTTGTAATTTCACAAATTAGTAAGAGGTACAAAGTGGTTGATGTTGTTTTCCAGGTTTTTTTTTTAAGTATCTAAGCACTTTGCTTCTCTTTTTCGTGCAGACTTTCTCACTCCTCCTGTTTTATGCTTCTTTAGTTGTAACCTAAGAAATCTGGCCTGCTTGGAAAACACCATGCTCTTTTAAGGAAAGACTTCCAAGCACTTGCTAGTCACCACTGGGTGACTATCGAGAGGGAGATTGATGCCGGCGAAGAAGCAAACTAGCTGAGACAAACCCATTCAGCTGAGCTTCGTGGCCTTCAGTCACAGAGTTTATGTAATACTTTTCACCAGGATGTTTTTAAACGAGCTCTTCTGCACACTATAACTTCCAGTTATTTCTGTAACTAGGCCTCATGTAGCCATCATTTATTCTGATTTCACAGAGTAATTAGATTATGTAGGTGGATTTCTATGTAACCCAAACTAGATAAATGTATATTTTTGTTTCTTGGGTCTTTGGTTTTTCTGTCCATGTTTTACTCTGGGCAAAGACAGGGGCCGTGGCTCCACTTTCTGCAGTTTCTGTGATGGCAGGAACTCAGAAGACTGGAACAGAAGGCTGGCTTTTCTATTTCTGACTTATGACCCTGGGCAAGACATTTAACTTCCTTAGATCTTATCTTTAAATGAAAATTATAATAACTATTTCACCTATTTACAATATAAGGGCTTATATTGCATGAAAACTCCTAGAACACCAAGAAAATCTTTGAGGCTTGTAGACAGTCTGCCTTTCGACCGTGTTTGGACAGCCATGCAGTCTTCACTCAGAAAGAACAGTCCACGGTAGCCACATGTCTGTGCCTTTCCTCATGCTCTTGCCTTTGACTCTAAAGTTTTATTACCAAACAGCAAAGCATATGAAAGTTAATAAAAATTAAACAGAAGAGGAAGGGAACACATATCACATGTTTCATTAGATATTCCCTGATACATATTTTTTTGAGACAGAGTCTCACTCTGTTGCCCGGGCTAGAGTGCCGTGGCGTCAACCTAGCTCACAGCAACCTGAAACTCCTGGGCTCAAGCAATCCTCCTGCCTCAGCCTCCCGAGTAGCTGGGACTACAGGCATGTGCCACCATGCCCGGCTAATTTTTTTCTATATATTTTTAGTTGTCCAATTAATTTCTTTCTACTTTTAGTGTAGACGGGGTCTCGCTATTGCTCAGGCTAGTTTTGAACTCCTGAGTTTGAGTGATCCACCCACCTTGGCCTCCCAGAGTGCTAGGATTACAGGCATGAGGCATCGCGTCCGGCCCTTGATATATATTTTTAAGGGACCTAGAAGAATAAGGTAGTGGCTTCATTGAACTAAGTGTTTGAATTTAGTTTAAAGATACGTAAATAATAGATTCTGTAATGTATTTATGAAAAAATGTTTTCATGTCACAATTAAACAATTGTAATAGCCTAGGTAAATTTTTACCTTAGTGGCTCCATCTGCATAGAATCTAAACAAACTTAACTGGTAATTTTTGCTTATGTCTGTAGTGTATACCAGACATCAGCAAACTTTAGACCATGGGTCCAAATTTGGTCCACTAGCTGTTTTTGTAAATAAAAAGTTTTATTGGAATGCAGCCTATGCTTATTTGTTTCTGTATTGTCTGTGGCTATTTTCCTGCTACAGTAGCAGAGTCGAGTAGTTGTGGCAGAAACTATATGGATTTCAAAGTCTAAGTATTTATTATGTGACACTTTATAGACAAAGTTTTGTGACCCTTGGTATAGACCAATCTCAGTTATAACAAACTCATCTATATTTTTCTGTAATGTAAAAGCGTTTGATTTATATATCCGAATGCCTGGGGTTCTAAATTTCTAAGAACAGAACTGGCTTCAAGGGCACTTGGCTTTATGTTCTACTGTTGCCCTCTTGAAATGATAATTGTTGAAAAAGGGCCTTGGATTTTCATTTTGCATGAGGCCCCCACATTAGGTAGCTGGTTCTGTCTAAGAACACATATTTTCACAACATTTAGAGATTGAGATTTTCCTTAATCCCCATGTGAGGAAAAAATGAATTAGTATCCCTATAATTACACTTCTATGTAAGTTACCAGATTTGGCAAATAAAAATACAGGGTTTGCAGTTAAATGTGAATTTCAAATAAACAACAAATAATTTTTTAGTATAAGTATGCTCCAAAGATTCTGTGTATTTTGTCTGGCAAAAGCTCTTTAGGGGTAACAATAAAGTATGGACCATAAATATCGACAGTGTAATTACGGGACATACTGTAAAAATCATTTTAATAACCAGGGTAATTCATTGGACTATTAAAAATCCCCTTGAATTTTGGCTTTCCTGTTAGCATTGGTTTTTGTTGAAGATTCTAAAGCCAATTAATATTTTTCTGATGAAATGTTCAAATGGAAGTAAAATTGTGGTATGTCTTCGACGTGCCTTTTCTAGTTATCTCAGATCTAGATTATTAGACCACTTTTCCCAGAGTTGTTAAACTGCCATTCCTAACTGAGCAGATAAAAAATGTCATTAATAAAACAGAAAGCAGACTGAGCAAGTATTTAAAAGTGCAGAGACTTTATAATTGCCAATAAAACTAGGTGATAAAAATGTGGACTAGATGTCATTTTATGATATTTTGGGATTAAAATCATTGAAGTAGTAATATTTTGCTGAAACTTAAATAACCTAAAAATAAAGGTGAATAAATCAAGGGTGATTTTAAGGAAATAATTTATAAATTAGTTGTATATTAAGGAAAATTAATAAGGTGAATTTGTGCAATTTCCTTAGTACAGAGGTATATTACTATTTTTGTATTTAGGGAAGTATTAGGTTGGTGAATAATATAGATCAATAACTCCAGTTATTTATCCCCATGGTTTCTCACATGTAAGCAGATTATTCACAAAAATGCAGTTTTGAAGTTGTTTCCTTATGAGTTAACAAGAAGATCATCGTTAATTACTCTTTTCTATGAATTTTGCTAAAGTTAACTGTAAAGAAACACCTGCTGATTTGCAATTTGAGGGGAATCTCCCCATTTCCAAACCATGTTATGAATGGGTGCTGGCGTGTGGAAAGAAGATATTTGTATGTTTGCAATGTGTGTTTTAGATAAATAGGATTGGATATTTAAATTAGCATATTTGTGAATTTAATAGCATTAAGAGTACCATCAAATGAAAATTTCAAAATTCCCCACCCCCAAAAAAAATATATTTCTGAGCTAAAATTAGTAGAGATAGTCTATTTTTAAAATTGGTAGCAAACAGCCGGTTATCAGGACATATATATGTACCTCACATTCTTTCGAGCATTCCTTGGAGAGACAAATGCCAAACTTCTCTTTCTGTGTTACATGTTATTTTTATTGGTATAATTTAAAGTCATATGGTATTTAATATACTGTCAGTTCACACGCTTATTTTCCATTTAAAAATGGAATTAATGACCTTCAAAAAGAAACACAGTACTCAATGGTAAATATATTTTGTAATCAAACTGTGTACAGGTATGAGCCATCGTGCCCAGCCTACATGTCTTATCATAACTGATTAAAACAAATCCTGGGTACAGTTTTAGAACCAGACATAATAAGCAATTTAGGGTTATTAAAACAAAGTGCAAGGTAAGAACAGAAAAAAGATAGGGCTAGAGGGGCAGGCAGGGGTCAGACTATGCAGGACAGACAGAGAAACTTACATAAGGTGGGCAGATCCACATCAATGTTGTTTTATGTGCTTTTTTTTGTACCTGTATGACTAATGCCGTTCTTGGAGTATCTCTCTGAAGATTTTTAGTTTGGTTATACATAATTCCCAAGGCTAGTCTAAATGTTTTTTAGGACAGATCCTATCTTGTAATTGATGTTGCTGACAGATGAGAAAAGATTTTCAGATACCTGAGAATGATACCATCTATATGTCTTTTTCCAAATCATTTTTTATATTCTGAAAGTAGATATTTACAGTTTTGTCACCACCAGGAAAACAAATATGTGGGTGGCAGTGTGAGACGGCCCCTTCTTATTTCAGTTCATCAAGGGCTCTGTGTTACCATGACTGACAAGGCAAATCGTGACATTCACAATATGTTATGATTGGACTTAAAACGATGTTTTTAAAAAAAATCCGGGAAAGCAATCCATTAAATCTGATGAAGATATGTTACCAAGTGAAGCCAGGGAAATTGGATTTGCAATGCCTTGGGAGTATGTACATTTCTCCCATGTTGGGCCTCTAATCATTTGAAATGATATTGGAAATTTTTCAGAGACAGCTGTGTCATACTCTCCAGGAATTCACTGTCACTATGGAAATGGCCTTCGGACGTGCTTGTAATATAGAACATTGAAGTCTTCCATGTATTGTCCTAACATGGAATATAAAATAAATACAAATTAAAATTGGATGACATTTAGAATCTGCCTTCAAAGATTGTGTGCTATGGCAAGACTGTTGAAGTAACCTGTAGATAGCCAGGTAAAGGGGTATTGTGTCTCTTCAAAGGAGGAGGCAAACTGTGGCTGAGAGGTCGTTGAAATAGACACTGAAGAGAACATATTAACCAAATCTATAATAGCAAAATTTTTACCAGTTGCTGATAGGTAGAGTCAATAATTTCAATAATATTGGGTGTGATATGGCCCATGAGGTACCATTCATTCTTTCAGGTTGAGAAAAGGCCAAATTGGGCTGTTACTGGAAGAATACTGGCAATATTGACCCCTTCCTTAAATAGGCCTTATAACAATCTTTGAAGGGGAAAGTCCATGCAGTTCCATTTTTTCAAGCCAATTGTAAGTGCCAAAGACTTAATTTAACTTTAATTTAGTACTTTTGGGGTCAGAATGTCCATGACTACTTCAGGATATTTCAGGGCAATGGATGCTGTGACTATGAGTAATTTAGGCAAAGCAGTAGTTCTAGTGGTTAAGGCGAGACCTATCCATTTGCCTCTGTTTTATATTTTGTAACTCACACAAGAGTAAAAGGTGTACCTTGTTTAAATTTAGTAGTGTCTCCCAGGATAACTGTTCTGTGAGCCTCAGTATTGATTAAGGTAGTGATAGTTTGGCAATTGGTACATTTCAATATATGTTAAAGTTAATCCAGAACCTATATTATAGAGGCACAAAAGTTAGTCAGTTCCTTTTTTCTTTTGTTTGTATAAATTATTTTAGTAAAATTTGGATTTCCAATTGAATCAAAGTATGGACCTACCTGTTTCAGTTTTTTATTTCCATCCCCTATATCAGTTTTTGTTTTCGTTACTGTTCGTTACTGGATATACTTTAGTGGGAAGAAGGTCTTCTCTACTCTGCTCATATTTATAAATGTCTTATTTCAGGAAACCTCAAATCAGTATACTAAGGGTTAAGGACCTCCCTCACATCGATCTTTGCTTTATAGGGTTTAAGGATCCCAGGCATCTGTTGGGTTTAAATTAATACCTTGGCTGCGTCATTGGCGGTGGCGGGGGGGGGGGGGGGGGATGGGTGTTTTCCGCTGCAATCCTGAGGGTCAGGATCTTTGTTGGTGACAGGGGTATAGGCAGCAGCAGCAGCAGCAGCAACAAAAGCATTTTGTAGTGCCCTATTGAACCATCTGCTTTTAGAATACTGACACAGTATGTTTTATCTCCCTATTTGGGAATATTCAACAAAAATATTAAAAAATTTTAATATTTCAACAAAATATTTAAAAAATTGATTTTTTAAATAAAGAATTTCCAAATTGAAGTAATATCTAAACAACTAGAGGTTATTTGAAACTTAATTGGAAACATTTTGTTTTACAAAATAAATACATTGACATACAGATTTTAACAAACAAAAAGCAAAATTGAATAAGAGATTAAATGTGGCTTAAAGTGAGGAGGCTGGGAAAATGTTGGATATGCTTTAGCAAAGCAGGCTATGTTGTTCTTAAATGTTGAATCTGTGAAGAAATGCATTTCTGAGGAAATTTTACTCTGCATTTTGCAGCTGAACATTTCCATATGTTGGTAGCTTATTCTAACAGCGTTTAGTCTAGGACTATCCATATTGAATTTAAAATCTTCTCAGGATATCCTTGCTTGTACTTTTATAGGTTTGTCCATCTGGATAACATAATACTGATTTTAATTGTCCATTCCTAACACCTTATGTAAAAAAGGAAAACCTACATGATGTCATTAGCTCAGGATATTAAGAAGATGATAACAGAATTTGTTGAGAATGCCAAACCAATTTCCTAACAAGATTAACATACAATAGAATACTAAAGGAATAATAGGTTTTGATAGTAATTTCCAGTTTTTCTCCATTAAAGAACTTAGTGATAATCTTTAACTATTGACTGAGGAGAGTCTCTGTGTTGGTTCTAACTGGATCTTCTCATGTTCTGTATAATTTCTACTCTGCAAAATTTTTTTTCTTGTTCTTGTCAGGTTAAACAGAAAGGCATTTAGTAAAAGGACACTAGGTGGTGCATAGATCTGAATGGCTGGAGGACCAGTCAAGAACCAAGGTAGACAAAGCATATGCAAGAGCCTAAAGGAATGATCCTGGTCTTTGCTGCTTCTGCATATCCATAATCACTGCCCAGTCCCATTACCCACTGCCGCCACTGCAATGACCTCCAAACAACCTATAGCTTTGATCACTGCCTCAAGATGAAGACATCTTGGGCAGTCACATCTGACTGGTAGTTAGTTTGTTTATTTGTTTGTTTGTTTTTATAGTGGTCTGCAAAGGCTACAGATGCAAGCTGTACTGTATTATGGGATCTCAGTCTTTGCTTAAGCACCATGTGTGCAAAAGCACATGTGTGCTCATGAAGTTTATCAACAGAAAAAGAAAAGTGGAGGGGACAGAGAGATATATGGATAAAAAGAAAGAGGTAAACCTTGTATCTGAGGCTTTGTGTGGTGATAAATTCCTCCCTGCAAGAAGAGTTGACTTGAAGCTCTGGATAAAGCTGTTTTCATTTCCAGCCTCCTTTTCACTTATCTCTACTACAGAGTTTATGGTTAATTATTTTAACAAATCATTTCCCTCTTGCCCTCTTCGCTACAATTCAGTTGCTAAGTGACTGGAAGATAGAGTGACCTCTGGATTTATTCGGCTCATTATATTGTTAGATTTTTCCACATCACTTAAGGGATGGATTTGTTCGTGTAAGTTCAGCACCTCTCCAGAATTCAAGTTAACATTTCACCTAATTAATAGCCCCTATTGGTCTAGTTGTTCTGAGATGCATAATTAAAGCAATAATACTACTTGTTCAGGGGAATTAAGATTTCATTTTGCCTTTTAAATTAATTGCCCAAAGTTTTATTTCTTTTTCTTGCTTAAGGCTTATAATTATGCCCATCTGTGTTATAATAGACATATTTTTAAGGGACCATCCTTAGAAAAATTAAAAAGTTACTCTAATAGAAAATTGTGAACTTTTAGGATTTAAAAATAAGCCTACATACATGTACAATACTTTAACGGTAATTCCTTAAAGGCACTAATTTTGGCTTTTTATCTTTGAGTTTTAGTCCATGGAGTCTCCAGTAACAGTGCCTAATATGGGTACTAATAAATATTTATAGAATGAATATATATTCTTCAATGAATCAATGTGATGGGAATTTGAATAAATTTGTGTTTTAAAATGAGGTTAATATTAAGCATGATTATTCATATTATAAATAATTCTACTTCACTTCATAAATAATTCTAAATAAAAATCAAAATGATTTTGTGAACAACATTGCATTGTTATTTTTAGTTTGGGACTTGCAGTCAATATGTATTTATCCTCTGTGATGTGAAATGTTATTTACTTATCTATCAAACTGTATATATAAAAACATATGTATCGCATTTACTATACATAAGATAATATATTCAATGCTTTACAAATATTGTCTTATTAATGGGGACTCATTAAGGGAAAAATATCATCTTTTTTTCCAGTAACTATTTAGAAAAAAAGACCACATATAATTCACACATGTACACACAGAAACCTAGAAATGATTACAGGTATGTGGGATATAAGGGTGTTATATGCTGAGAATTCTGTATGTAGGATGATGGCTATTGTGGTGGTACATAGGGTTTCTTGCAGGAACTAAGGAGCTGAGTTGTATACTCCTTGATAAGTATAATGACAAAATATATTGAGAAATGTTGAAGAAAAAGATGTAACTAGGTAAGGAATAATGGTTTGGATACTTTACCTGGACAAATGGCTTTTGTGATTGATAGTGAAATCTGAACGAGTGTTACCTGTTGAACCAATTAGAAACAAT
The DNA here is from genome assembly GCA_963574885.1 of Lepilemur ruficaudatus. Taxonomy (NCBI): domain Eukaryota; kingdom Metazoa; phylum Chordata; class Mammalia; order Primates; family Lepilemuridae; genus Lepilemur; species Lepilemur ruficaudatus. Next base: position 49,630 of record CAUYRT010028924.1, read on the forward strand.
TTAAGAAATATTTTAATTTTATAAATTATAAGGATAATAAAAAAGTTTATTTCTCTATGTTAATATAATTCTGTACAGGATGTTTTAAAAATAAGTAAAATACTTGTGTCTAGGTTCAAGCCCCAAATACATGAATTTTAGGAGCAATTAAGAAGAAAAAAAGATTATCACATCTTTTCATAAATTCATCAAAAAGATTATCACATCTTTTCATCAATTATTTTGATATATTTTATCGATAATTTTCTTTAAACTTAATATATTTATGTATTACTTATGATGTATTTCTCAGACATATTCAACTATATTTCCTTGTGTATGATGTAAAGCTTGACCTTTCCTGAAATTTTTAATCCATCTGGAATTATTTTTTGTGTACAACTTGAGGTCAGGGTTGTCAAGAACTCTGAAGAGTTGAAATGTTACTGAGCTTGCATACTCACAAGTTAGCCTGTCATGGTTTCATGGGTACTGGCAGGAAACACAAGATTCCTGGGTCAGATATAGGGTCTTTATTGCTCACAGCAATAACAGCAGCTAGAGTGTCAGCATTCATTCCAGTTCCTTGTGCCCCAGTTCCCACAGGGTGACGCAAAGAAGGTCAGGTGACAACTGCACACACAGTGGGTTGCATTATTGAAAAGAAACCTCAGGGAACCAGAATCTTTTATAATGCGCAATAAGCATGCCTAACCTTTGCCCCAGAGAGACTTTATTTTTATTACACTGGAGAGTAATCAAACTTACTCTTTGCTGCCAAGAGAGATACTATCTCTATCTTTCAAGGCTGCCTTCTGTATAACCATCCTTGAGAAGGTATTCTGGAACAAAGGCAGCCAATGCTTCGGGTTTGAAAAACATGCAGAAATGTGAGAGGCCCATAGAGAATTGTTCTTCAACAGGGATATGCTTTTTCCCCCCATACAAATGACCAGTCATCTCAGCATGATTTAATGCATAGTTTCTTCTTTCCTCGTATGTCTGCAATGTAGTCCTTTACATAATCAGGTTTCTGTGTATGTATATGTCTGTTTCTAGGCTCTGTATTTTATTAATGGATAGTCTATCTCTGTATCAATCCCACATATTTTTATTTATTATAGCTTTATAATAGATTTTAATGTCTGATAGAGCAATTCCTCCCCCCACCCCAGGCAAACACTCATCTAATTCTTCAGGAATGTCTTATATATTCTTGTCCATTCATCTTCCTTAACTTTGAACAATCTGCACATCAAGTTCCAATGCAAAACATTTTTTCTTACAATTCAAACCTTTCTTCCTCTTGGGATTATTTTTCTTCCTCCTGAAATTTATTAAATAATTCCTCTAGTAGGCTCAATCAGTGTCTTAGATGTGACTTTCCACCATAGGTAGATCTAAGCCTTGTTTCCTGTACTCTGCATGCTGCCCTTTAAGAACTAAAGTTCTCGTCATCAGGCATCAGCAGATGGCATTGGACAAGCAGAAACTTCAGCTCATTTGCTTCTCTGCATATATCCTTTCACATTGTTTTCAACTTCTCAGAACTTCTCTTGCCTTTTTTTGGCAACTCATCTATGCATTGTAAAAGATGTTTTGTATGTTTCATCTAACATTTTTAGGAGTTTTGCATTGAGAGTGATTTTCAGGATATTTAATCAATTACATTGCCAGAAACAGAAGTCTTGCACTGATAGTGATTTTAAAATGGTTTAATTGCACAGAACTGTCTTGCATAGACATGCATTCAAAAAAGTGTGTTTAATTGAACCAAATAGAATTTCAATTGGGTTTCTGAGATGCTGCTGCATCATTCCCAAATAACCCACTAACTAATTTGGCATTACCACCGTTAGATAACTTTTTCCTCTTAAAACTTTGCAAAATTTTAAAATGTTTTGAACACACAGAAAATGAGATAATTGAAATCTTTGTACTTTCCACCAAGATTAAAAAGATATTAATGTGGTGCCCTTTTTTTTACTCTATGGTTATATGTACTTAAAAGCAATGTATATTTTAATTTTTGTATATTTAAAAATTTTACACTAATGTAGTGATCTTTATACCCTTACAAACTTGTTGTTTTTACCACTCAGCATCATGTTTGATCAATCTCTACGAATATACTAAGTGCTAATCTAATTATTCCAAGTCTTATGTGGAATTCTATGTACAGTATATTATATTTAATAGTACTTTTATTCTATAATAAACATCTTTATATATATTTTCTTGAGCGTATGTTTGAGGTTTTTTTATTAGATGCCAAGAACTGAAAGTGCTGTACAATAGGATGTGCTTCACTTTAACTTAGATGTATCCAATTTCTTTCATCTTTATGATTGTGATGACATTGATCACCATAAAAGATAGGAAATTTTTACCTCATTTTATTATTTTATATTTAAAATTTGTGAAAAATACTTCGTATTTGTCCAGGTAAAGATTATGTTGAATATATTTTGTGCATAACGTCTTGTGTATAATTCAAACTATGTTAAAATCTGTACTATTAAGTAATGAAAAGTCAGTGATTTGGAAATTCATGACCCATTTTTTTCCTGCAGGTATTTATGAGCCTCCATTTCTTATACTACTGCAGTGAACCAACCTTGGATGTGAAAATTGCTTTTTGTCAGGTGTGTGTTCCTTACAGGTAAAACAAGGTACAGTATATTCCCTTGTATTTCCATTTGCCATGCCATTTTGCATATATTCCACAGTAAAATTAATATTTATATAATCTTAAAAGTAGCCTAGGGAGTAAAAGTGGATATTTAGATTTTTTTCCAGTTCATTTAAGTTAGAATAGAAATAAAGACATTTTATTGAATGATTATAAATATAGTATTTAATTATTGAGTAAACTGATTTCTTATTAAATCATTGTATCTTTATATGTACAGTTTTTAGTATTTCTTTTAAATCCTTGAAATGGGGCTTAATCATCAAAATAGCTGAAGGCTGCATAGTAGTATCCCCTTATCTGTGGTCTTACTTTCTGACGTTTCAGTTACCCATAGTCAATTGTGGCTCACAAGTATTAAATGGAAAATTCCAGAAATAAACAATTCATAAATTTTAAATTGCTTGCTGTTCTGAGTAGCATGATGAAATCGCCCACTGTCCCTCTCTATTCCGTTTGAGACGTGAATCGTCCCTTTGTTCAGTATATTCATGCTATAGATGCCATCTGCCCTTTAATCATTTAGGACAGTGGTCCCCAAACTTTTTGGCTCCAGGGACCGCTTCACGGAAGACAATTTTTCCACTGTGGGGGGCAGGGGAGAGCAGATTTCAGGCAGAGTGATGGGGAGCAGATATAAATACAGATGAAGCTTTGGAGCTTTGCTCAGTTCATGCTTTACATATTTCAAGATTAAATCTGAACCTCAAAAATTATCCGTAAAAAGATCTTAAAATTTCAGCCATTCTTTTTAAATCAAAAAAGGCTTTGTGTAGGTTGAAATTATTTTCAAATCAACTTCCAACATTTGGGTATAGATGCAGAATATTCCTAGATAGAGTTCTTTTAAAGCAAAGGAATAGAGAAGTGAAGCATGGGCTTTCTTCATGACTGAATTCTCTTGCTTACCATGAGCTTTTAATGAATAGGAATTATACATGCATATTATATAACATTTGTTAAAAAATCCAAAAACATCATAGTAAGCAGAATATTTCCAGTTGTGACTTAGAGCATTTTGACATGTAAACTTTTTTTGATAATAACATTTATTTTTCCTATAGTTCTGTGCCTAGTTTACTTCTTTAGCAATTTAAAGGAAATAGTGTATTTAATTTTAGATAGAAAATTATCTATTGGGGTTTACTTTCAAGCTATGTTTCTTGGAAGCATCTCATTTCATAGGACATCTCACAGGTACTTTATGTGCTGTGGTGTTTAAACTGATCACCAGCCAGGGCTAAGATTGCTCCCAACTTTTTGCCCCACAGACAGTACTAAAGACCTTAAGTAACTTGTCAGTAATTAGTGATCAATGGTGTCCAGGTCTCTTGAGTATAAATATGTGGCTTTTTTTGTTATGTTATATTTCCAATTTTTTCCACTGTTCTCCGTAAGAAGTCACAGAAAATATAGAAAATAAAATTGCCTGGATAGTATCTATCAACAGAAAATATGTACATTATCTATAATAGTTTTAACCTTAATTCTTAATTGAATTATTTAAGAATATGGGATTCTCTGACTTTTTAAGCAACTCTTATTTTTTTTTTTTTAACCCAACCAAGCAGCTTTTGCAGGCAAGAGATTTCTTGTTGTATTCTGGGGAAAAATTTTTCTTTGTAATGGTAGACAATAAAAGAATAATCTTTAGCTTGCAGTGGTATGAATCCTCTACAAAGATATAGACCTTCAGGGAATTTAAAGTGTAAAAATTATTGATCCTCCTGAGATGTAAGTAAGCAGTCTTAGCCTTCTTTTTTCAATTGAACAGAGGTACAGAGCTGTTTCATTTCACTCTATAAATTTAAAAAAATCTCTGAAAAATATTTTTGGAACTCTGCTGTACTGAACAGATGAGTCAGGGTTTTAACGAGGGAATATATTCACAAAAATAATGTGGGTTGGAAACCTCACACATTCCCACTGGTGTCTACAGCATTTATCTCATCCTGTGTGCATTACCCTTAAGTTTACCAGTTTGTGTTTTCCCCAGTCAGTGGTACTGTCTCAGAGATAGGACCAGGCCATCCTTATCCTTACCTCCCAAAACCAGAAGTTTATTTTACTTCAGTAACTGTTCAATAAATGCTTTTTTTGAGTAAAAGAGGGGAAAACTAGCCGATCTGTCTGATACTATGCTTAATGCAGGATAATGGTATTTTTGGTATTAATGAGAACATAGTTAACACTGTTTAATTCAAATTTACCTAATTAAAATAATTAGTTTTTTTCTAAGGAAGGGCTGTGGATACAATCTTTCATTCTTCCTCAGATGACTATTATAAAGGATGATCCATGACCCCTTCTGTCTTATTTACTTGAATTATGAAATACCTAGTATAGTCTCTGAGACAGTACATGTTTAGTAGATGTTTGTTGCACAGATGAATTGTTTCAATGGAGTACTTCTGAGAAGATTATGTGAATCAACCTAAGATTATTCTATTATAAATAGTTTTGATATTGAAAAAGATTCCTTTGTGTTGTTTTTTCTAAGCTCTTTTACTCCAGGTAATCTTGTATGGATTAATACGTAATTTTTTCTATGTGAACTTCATGAACTAGATGATAGATGGCTTAGTATTAGTAATCATTAAAAGAACATGCTTCTCTACATCTCATCATTTTGGCTTGTTCACTTCTTCATGTTTTTGTTGTCCTTCTACTTGACAGGGATTTGATAAACAAGTGGATGTGTCATATATTGCCAAACATTACAACATGAGCAAAAGCAAAGTTGACAACCAGTTCTACAGTGTGGAAGTGGGAGACTCAACCTTCACAGTTCTTAAGCGCTACCAGAATCTAAAGCCTATTGGCTCTGGGGCTCAGGGAATAGTTTGGTAAGTAGAATGAATGCTGTATTTTTAAAGGGAACATACTATGTGCATCTACTAGACACAAATATACTAACAAACAAAACCCAAAGCAATAAATAGCATGACTTAGGAGGGGAAAATAATCCTGAAATAATAAAATTAGGAGAATTATCTGATATTCATTGCATACTTGCTGACAATGTACAACTTGGATTGTGAAGCACTGGCACAACAAAAATGAGGTATTATATTATGCAAGAACCATAAAGAAATTAAGAGAACAAGAGGTTTTATAGCTATTACTCATGTATTTAAACATTTTTATTTTTATGTTTCACAAAAAGAAATGAGGGGATACGTCTTAATAGCGAATAAAAACCCCTACCTACTAGAGAGGGATAAATGATATTTTAAGTGTTCCTGTGAATTTTAAAGTTCAATGTTTAAAATCAAGTTACTGATTTAGAAATCGTATTTTTAAAATGTTTGCTTAATGTTTCCAAAATGGGAAAGTTCTGGGCTCCTTAGTAACTATTCTCTTATGACACTTTTGAGTGGCTGATTGAAATCATGAAAAATCTAGATCTGATTTTGCTGTTATAAAACTCCTGCAAAAGTAATGATATCAGATTAGTTGATAAGTATATTTTTAGACAGTTTAATTTGAAATGTGGCAACCATATTTATTTAACATGAACTTATTAGTATAATAATTTTCAATCATTTTGATGGCTCACACCAGTAAATAAAAATTTAGGATATGCACCCTGAATATGTATGTATACTTATATTTACCTATGTATATTTATTTATTTTTAAAGGATTTTTATTTATATAATATATTTATTTGTTACTGCTATATTTACAATGTCCATTTGAAAACACAAATATTTTTAATGGGTGAGATGAGGATGAAATAAACATTTAAAAAATCTTTCACTTTAAACCTCTTTTTTCACTCATTTGAAATATTGGCAATATTAGTTTAGTGATAGCAATGGATAGCTTTTATTATTATTTAAACCTTTGTTTTATATTATAATATTTCTTAGACCTATTTTAAAATATGGCTCACTTCCTTTGGACAGCTGGTTTAAGTTCAGTCTGAGTACTTAGTCGATGCAAATGCAGAATTGCACTGCTGTTGTACTTGCTGAATACTAGGATTTAAACCTCATTTGCCAAATATACCAAGGCTTTTATTGAAGTTCACCTGGTAAACTTCCATCTTTCCTAATGTCAATTGGTAGTTGGTTTTTGCAATTTGAAAGATTAAACATTTTGGTATTTTTGGCAATAGGCCAAACCTTTCAAGTATTAAACATATTTAAACAGGTAAACAGATAAAGGTGTTTTTATTTTTATTTTATTTTTGTGGTGCAGAGATAAGGTGAACCTCTTTATGGCATAAAATTGTTTCATGGTGTGGTAGGCAGAATAATGGTCCTCCAAAGATGCTCAGGCTCCAATCTCCAGAATCCTTGCATGTGTTCCTCAGTGTGGCAAAAGGGATTTTAAAGATGTGATTGAGATTAAAGACTTCATAATGGGGAGATTATCCTGGAATATCCAAGTGGGACCAATGTAATCACATGAACACTTAAAAGTGGAAAAGGAAGGCAGAAGAATGGGTCAGAGAGATGCAATAGGAGAGATGAAGAAGAGATTAGAAATATGAGACAGACTCACGTTGCTAGCTTTGAAGATGGAGGAAGTGAGGCCATGAGCCAAGGAATGTGGGTGGCTTCTAGAGATAGAAATGGCTGACAGCTGACAATCAGCAAATACATGGAGACCTCAGTCCTACAACACCAGTCAACTGAAATCTGCCAACACCCAAATGAGCTCCTTCAGCCCCTCCAGAAAGGAACTCAGTCTGTCAACATCTTGATTTCAGCCCAGAGAAACCTGTGTAGGACTTCTGACCTGTAGAACCATAAGATAATAAATTTGTGCTGTTTAAGCAGCTACGTTTATGGTGATTTGTTGTGGCAGCAATACTAATACACATGGTAAAGATTGTAATATTAAGGTAATTGCTGTAAATCTAAATTTAACAGGACAGGGAGACAATGGAGTGATTTCTGGCTCCGTTTCTTTGATGGAAAATTGTAGAATATTAACATGAGAAAGTTTTCCTGACAAGATTCTTAGTTCAGATGCTCAAATACTCCTTGGGATAGTTACATCTTATTTCAAATAAAACCACCACAGTAAGTGAGGACTGCCTGTAAAAGGAAACTGAAATACTTTTAATGGCCCCCAAAATAGATTCAAAGCAGCATTTTGCCCAAGAAGTTAACAGATTGTCACAGAGAGATTTTAAAATCTTCTAAAAATGTTTTAGTATGTTTTATAGGACATTTTGGGCTGCTACTTCTCTTTCTATGAGATGGAAGTCATCCTTAGTCTGAGATGTAGTAACTGAAAATACATTTCAATAAATGAAATAAACCTAAGTAAAATTTTAAATCCAGTTTTAGAACAGATTTATGAGCAAATTCATTAATAAAGGGACATCTGAATTTCAAAATGTTAGCTTTGGAGTTTCCTAAGATTATTAGTCTTTTTGTTGATAGTTGAGGGAAATAAAGTCATATTCAGGCTAACAAAGAGCAAGGTGAAGGGTCAAAAAAGGGATGATGTATTCCTATCTTTCATCTTCCAATGACGACTGTACCATGTGCAGGGACACTGCAATTACAGCACGCAAATGTGGTTGTCCCTTCCTTGTCCTCAACCTAGGCTTTGAGATATCATTGTTTACTTATCATAACTTGAATCTGTAATGTACTATTTCTCTTGCAGATCTGTTCTTGTATTAATTTGTCTTCTCTACCCACCATCCTTTATTTATTTCCTTTCTCTTGCATTTGTCCCTGGTGAGCTCATCTACGTCCCTCACACCCAACACACATCCATTCCCAGACATGCTCCTGAAATCTGCAGACCTTTCGTATGTTCACAAAAATTGTCAGATCCACAAAATATCCTGAATGTAACATTTACAATCCTGATTATAGTGTCTGGCTGAAATTGGAAACTGGGGATGTGTGAGGTCTCTGGGAGACAGACAAAGTGAAGCGTATCATTCATTTAGGAGGAACTAATTACAAAAGAGATGTCATCCATTTTTTTTTTTTGCTTGCATCATCATAGAATTGTGTGTATGTGTGCAAGAGGAATTCTGATTTTCCGTTGTAAATGTTGGCATCTTTATACCTATGTCACAGAATTGCCGCCCTCCCAACTTGTTTGAAATTGAGTCGGATTCCTAGTTTCCAATTCCCTTAAACTTGTCATTTCATTCTTACAATTTCTTACCCCTGTTTGAACCGTTTTATTACTTACTTATCATCAAGGGAAAACAGGAAATACTAAAATATCTTCAAAAGAAATTAACTACTACTATACTATTTTTTCATTCACCATGGATGGTAGACCAAAAATGCCATTGCTGAGAACCATTAAATAAAAGCTAATATAAAATCTTTTGGAAAAAATGAACATTTTCTTTCTACTTTTGATGAAAAAAAAAGATTATCTGTTGAAGCAGAAATAATGAGAATTATGCTTCTTCACTGTGTGAGCTAAGAAGTCCTCTGTGGCCTTGCAGGTGGGGAATTGTAGAGTAATCCGTTAGATGAGTTTTTAGCAACAGTGGTCAGGATCCAGATGAACAAATCATTTCAGAACGTTTTTCCAATCATCAGAAGAGAGTCTCATTAGTGTTTTTTCTACTGCCAGCTCAAGAACAAAAACAAGCATAGAAAGAAAGCAGCAGCAGGGGTTTCATTGTCTTCTCTCAGTTCCACCCTGCTGTTCCTTGCCAACCCAAGGAGCATTTTCTATTTTCTCATTTCTTTCTCCAAAGATGATTCACACTGACAGCAAAAGTGGTGGCAAAAATTAATAACTAAGTTTAACAGACAAGACTTGCCAAGGTTGGCTTGCTCTTTAACTGAAAAGAGCTGATTGTATAGTTTTAAATGATAGGAAATAAAGCCATATTCTTTCTAGCTTGTAAGTGTTCCCAATTCAATTTTGCAAGATGATTTTTTGCAGAGTATTTACAACAGCGAGGTAAGCTTAATACAGATAAAAGCATAGAATTGTTGTAAAAAATTTGTGCCTTGAAAATTAAATATTTAGAAATAAGATGATCCTTTTCAGTGCCTAATATATTGTAAGTTTTTAGTAATATATGAATTACTGTCATATTTGAAATTTTTATTCAATTTCTAAAACTTTCTATAAAATTGTGCTCAAGAGGAATTCTGCAAGGCTTGAAGGACATTGAAGTTAGTCATATGAGCTCATTTTCCCTTTCCTGCAGGCCCTGTGGACTAGTATTTATCAAACTGAAGGTTGCAACCCATTAGTGGTTCCAGAAATCAGTTCTGTGGCTTGTGACTAGCATTTTCATATGCTAACAGTACTTTTATTGAGGTATTATTTGCATGCAGTAACATGCATACATCTCAAATTTATGGCTTCGTGAATTTTGACAAATGTATACACTTAATGTAGTCATCACCAAGATGAGTATACACAATATTTTGATTAAACCAAAACAATTTCTTGAGCCCATTAAAAAAGAAAAAAAAGAAATAAGATGATATATTTTATGTTAACTAAAATTTTCGAAATCCCAATTACAGCTAGAGGATAATGTTGAAATAAGTATATTTATTTATAAGATGCCCTGGAAATAATCCAGTGGATTAGTTTATATTAAATGGAATATATATATCTACAGTAGTGGATATATATACACAGTATATATTCCCCACTTATCACTTTCTGTGGTTTCAGTTATACATGGTCAGCTACGGTCTGCAAATATTAAATGAAAAATTCGAGAAGTAAACAATTAGTAAGTTTTACATTGCCTGCCATTCTGAGTAGCATGATTAAATCTGGCTTTGTCCCGCTCCATTCTGCCCGCTGGGGATGTGAATCACCCTTTTGTCCAGTGTGTCCACGCTGTAGATGCTCCCCGCCTGCTAGTCACTTAGTAACTGTCTCGGTTATCAGAGCGACTGTCATAGTATCACAGTGTTTGTGTTCAACTAACCCTTATTTTGCTTAATAATGGTCCCAAAGTACAAGAGTAGTGATGCTGGCAGTTCAGATATGCCAGAGAGAAGCTGTAAAGAGCTTTCTATAACTGAAAAGTTCTTAATTTAATAAGAAAAGAACACAAATCATATGCTGATATTGCTGAAATCTCTGGTAAGAACAAATCTACCTACGAAATTGTGAACAGCATATTGTTATAATTGTTCTATTTTATTATTGGTTATTGTTGTTAACCTCTTGCTGTGCCTAATTTATATGTTAAACCTTATCATAGGTATGCATGTTTAGGAAAAGCCATAGTGTATATAGGGTTTGGTACCGTCTGCTGTTTCAGGCATCCATGGTTGGGGGGTGTCTTGGAACATATTCCCTGCAGATAAAGGGGACCACTGTAATGAATATGTAACCAACATACTATTATTGTATATTATATATGTATAACAAACTAATCCAATGTATTAGTTTGAATTAATTGGAAGGATATCATATATGCTATTTTAAATATTAATATATACATTATGTATATAAGACATATTAGGATATATATTTTTTCACAAAAATTTAAAAAATCATTTTTAGGGAATTTCCTTCAACAAGTGTTCTATAGTAACAAGGCCCTATGCAGATAAATAATTTAAGATTCAAATTGTCAGGCATGTTCAGTGAATCTCAGGCATTCACAGATTCTTATTTGACAAAGAGCTTGTGGCTTATCTCACCACCTTCCTTGGATAGGTGGATGCTGGTGGGTCTAGTGAGCTGGTCAGCAATGTTCGAGTAGCCTGGTTAAGCTAAGGATAGACTAAAGATAAGTCTAGAATTCCTGTACTTCAGGCTTTTACAGTTGAGAATGTGGGATTTAATAAAATGACTTTACTAATACTCCATCACTGAGGCTGGCAAAGAAGAATTTGAACCATTTTTCTCCCTATCTTTCCACCTGGGCTTCAGTTAACCAACATTATTTACAATATATAAGTTTTAAACATTAGTTTTTAAATCTGCAACATGGCTGCACAATAAACCCAGATGACTATCTTTAGGCACAGAATTTGGATGGGAGCATTTTATGATTAGGAGGCTGATAATATAAAAAGGGATCAGCAAAATCAGCCAGAGCGTTTTCCAAAGCATCAGACTTCCTGAATATAACAACACAAAAGAGTCTTGATCACTGGGCCCTGAATGGTTTTATTTTGTTTCTGGAAACATCATTCAAGCTCCTGTGGACCATTTCTTAGTTTCTAATGAACCATTATGCTAAATGATGCAGCTTTAATCACACATTTCCATTTAGCCCCTGACAGGTAGAAGTGATTATCCTCTAATGCACATCTGGAATATCAGCATGTTCTTCATATCTGGTATTTTCTATTAATTTTACAATTTCTGACCCTTAATTGCAACCTTCCTGAGATAGGGAGCATTAAGCTTCAAATGCTGTCTTTTATTTTCTGAGAAGTTTAAGGTGGTAATGATGACTCAGTGAAATAAGACAGAATAAGACACTGTATTTTTCTTCCACATGTTTGCTGTTCTTCTAGGCCCCTTTGCATAGCACAGGTCCCCAATATTTATTTACCATAGTTCTTGATTGATGAATAAGACTTGTCAATATTTTTTTCCTTCACAGAGAAAATGTGATACTTTGAAAAACAATGGGTTTTGATGGCAATATGTTTATAGGAAAAAATTATGCATATAACATATCTATATTTTTGTTCATATGTATGTTCATATGTATAAATATATAACTGTCAATGTGATAACTGATGCTGAAGGGGTTGGTAGTTCATAATGTTTAAAGTTATATTTGTTTTGAAAAGTATTATGGACATTTATTCTGAATTCTGTCATTCTCCAGTTAATTTGTAGTTTATTTGCATTCCTGCAGTAATAACTGACAGTAAGAGTCTGTAGCCTAGAAGCATTTTTCTTGGCAGATTTGAAAAATAGTCATTTAAATTTCCATAGATAATTATTCACTTATAGATGATTGAGTCTTCTCCATAAATCATTTTTTATATAAATGCTAATGTAACCATCAGAAGAAATAATTAGTAGACACATTATTTATTTTTCAGTTTCTACTTCAATCGCAAAGATTAAATGGTTAAGTGATGCTGATTCTTATTTCTTTTAGGAATTGTGTTCTAGGCCATCAATAGATATTTTTGTTGCTAAAATAGGATAAGTTATGGTCCATGTACTATTTTGTCAGATGCATAAGCCCTGGTTAATTGTTAGGATTAAAGTATACCCAGGACTGTATTAAAAAATAACCTATCACCCAAATATAAATATCTAGTGGCTTGATCCTGCACCATCTGATGTTATCTTGGAAAAGCCAAAATTCCTCACAGAAAGGAGGCAGTTTCATCAGTTAAATTAAATTATGCTAAATAACATGGCGATTGCTGTTCCTTAGATTCTGGGAATTATTCTTATTTACTGCTCCAAGAGACCTGTCCATTCCATCTGTAGATAAGATGGCTTTTTTTTTTTTTAATGAAGAGAGCAGATACGTGTCATAAATATTGTAACTAAAAATACTAAGGCTTAGAGGAGCTTTTTATAAAACTTAGAGGGAAGGTAGTTGGCCCTTCTCTCTACGAAGTCATGCTTCTAGCCCATTACAGCATTACATTCTGTTTATAGAGTCTGCGCTGTCTTGCTAATCACAGATTTGAATGTGGGGGTTGAGGACAAAGGAAGATATCTTTTAGATTGGAAGATTGAGTGACAGCCCTATCATTCCCTTTGTCTGCTCTCTACTCCCTCATTCATACTCTCTCCTGCAATGAGATTTAAATTTATTTAAAATATTTGACCGTGCCAAGTGAGCTTCACTTTACATGTCCGAAGTTATGAATCCAGCACCAAATCACTGCATTTTAAGCTTCTGTGTACGATGGGGGAGTCTAAATAACCATCAGAGAGGGCACTCAGCCACTTCGTTTGAGGTGGAGTTTCTTTTCTTTAAAAGCATGAGCCTTGGGGTTCTCATAGCTATGTTCTTTCTCATTTATGCTCTTTCTTATTTTTTATCATTAAAAACATCTTTCTAGATACTCTCAAAGTACTGTATTGCACAAATAAAAAAAATCTTTCTGCATAAGATTTTAATATGTCCGTTGATAAAAATCAAGATTTTACTCCCAATCCAGGGAGATACAACCCCAAATATATATATTCCTAATTTTCCTTTGGGTTTGCCAGGACAGCAGAATATGGTTGGGATGTGTGTGTGCCCTGCACAAGAGCACAGGCGTGAGGGCTAAACTCCAGCCCTCCCTCCAGCCATGGGCCCTGGTGGGTGGTCACCTTCCCCTTGAGGAGCTACCTTTTCTCACACCCACACCAGATGGGCTAGCAGCTGATATTGAATCAATGAACTTTTGATTTCAAGTGATCAGTGAGAGAAATTCAATGTAACTAGCATATACGATGTACAATAAAATATACTCTAGGGTATAACATATTAATAATTCACAAGCATGGTGGTTTAAGATAGACAAGAAAATGGAAAGAATCAGGGAGCAGAGAAAAATTGCAAGCCAAATTGTTGTCATGTTAACAGTATCCCTCCTCTTCAGCAACCCTTCTCTCACCCCCTTTCTCTCCCTACGTTTCCTGTGGGCATCAGTCTTTCAAGGCCTCCCTGTTCTCTAAGCCTGTCACTCTCCTCCTGCTGGATTAACTTCTTTCTTGTCTAGCCAGGAACCATGAAGAATGATTTCAGACACTTTCAGATGTTCTCTCTTTTCTCACCTCCTTGCCCTCTGCAGCTTTGTTTTCCGAACCTTCATCCAGATTAGCCCAGTTGGCTGTTTTCTCTGCTCCTGCTGGAAGGCTGAGCCCAGCTGGAGAGATCCTATAATCATAACTGATTTCCTCCATGATAAGCTTATGAGCTTCTTCCTCAGTTAGGCCCTTGTTCTTTGTTAGCAACCATTTTATTTATGTCTTCTCAGCTCCCTAGCCCATTCCCAAGGCAACTGTTACAATCCTTTTACAACTTTCATGCAAGCTCTCAATTCCATGTCATCAGCTCTGTTCCTACCAGAAGGCCTCACCTCCTACTTTCCGGAGAAAAACAGATGGCCTCAGACTGTGAGCTCTTGATTTCCCCTTCCCCCTCCTAACTCCTTGTCATCTATAGTCTTCCCTGCCCAATCAGTCCCTTCATTATCTCTCAGGCTCTCAGGCTGGCTGCCCACCTGTGTTCCTGATTCCATCCCCAGCCCCTGGGGCCTAGCAGTTTTTCTCTGACATCCTCGACTGAAGCTGGTGTTGACTCAATATAATATTCTTCTCCCCTGCTATAGAAGACCTCTCACCAATGTACCTGCCCCTCAAACTACTTCTTTGTCTCTCTTTCCTTTTTTATCAAACTTCTTGATAGTGTAGTCTGAGACTAGTGCCTCCACATACCCTTTCTGTCCTCATTTCACAAACAGTCCCAGTTCTATCACCATCTCTCCTGCGATGAAGTAGATTGCCCTGGGAAGGCAGCCATTGACCTTCTAAGTGGCCAATCCACTGGATTCTTTTTCAGCTCCCATTTTTAACTTCTCTGCAATGTTTGAAAGTGTTAAGTATCCAATTCTTCTTGAATTCTGTCTTCCTGAATTCTTAGCTGAATTTTAAGCTAAGAATTTAAAAAAATCTGCTCCTTATTTGGAATTGGATGGACTGACCAGCACATTTAGGGGTAGCATAAGGCAGTGGTGAAGAGTGCGGACTCCGGGACCCTGGCTCCCTCTTCCCTATGTGTGATCTCAGTCACTTCACCTGTGACTGAGGAAAGGGCTAGCAGAAATGTGTATGTGTATAATTGTTAGAGCAAACTAAATTAGTTAATACAGTGCCTGGCTTTAGTCAGTAGTCAATACATGTTAGTTTTCATTATGGTAGCTGGCCTGGGCCATGGCCAAGTTCATAGGGGTCATTGGCTAGATAGGGTACTGTCTTTTCCAGTTTGATGTTCAGAAAACCAGTAAGAGAATCCAATCTAAAGCTGATGAGGGTAAAATTTGAATCAGGAGCCAGAGCAAAAGGAGCCAGAAAGTCAGGTACTAATTCTCAAGTGTAAAGCGAGTGAGATTCTAAATGAGCGATGGAAAGCAAATGCCCAAGAACCAGAATTTTATCAGAGTGGGAGAAATTTGGGAAAAATGGAATGAATGTAGAACAAGTGTCATGAATATTATTAGCTGGTGGGTGAGTGGTAGTATGTTAGATTGGGTTGAAGCTAAATGTTTCTTGGTTCCTTCCTACTTTTGAGGCCAAGCATTATGTAACTCTTTTATTGATCATCTTTCTCTAATCTTTGAATATTTGTACTTTTAAAATGTTCTTCCTCCTTTGGCTTTTCATCCCTTTTCACAGTTCAGTGCCTACTTTCTTCTACATCTCTATCACCCTGGCTACATTTTTACTTCTAAGTTTTTGGTCCATATATTTATTTCTGTACTCTTATGTCCTTCAGAGTACTCCACAGATATCTGAAATTCAGCATGCTCAATATAAATTTGTGATCTTTTACCCAAACTTGCTCTTCATTATATATTTCTTATTTTGGGATTGTTATTCTCTCAGTTGCCTCAATTAGAATTTATGGTGTCATAGTTGCCTCCTTTCTCTTTCAGAATTGAGTCTAATTATTCCTACATCTGAAATGTCCCTTCTTGCCATTTTCATGTCTTCATCGTACCTCATCTGCACTATCATTATAGGTAGTTAACTGATATCTTTCCCCCCTTTATCTCTTCCTCCCCTAGTCCATCTTCCACACTGCCTATAAAGTTGCTTACAGAATAAAATTTGAATATTTTGGAACGGCATAGTCGCCATTGTTCCCAAATGTGCTGGCCACTTTTATTCTTCCGGTATTTATATGAAGTCATTTTCTCCCCCTTAATGCTCTTGACATGCCTACTCTTTTCCCTGGAAAATTACTACTCATCTTCTAGTTTCAGCTCTAGGGTAACCTCCTCTATGAATCCTTAACTCACCTTCCCTACTGCTCAGCAAAAGCAATTGCTCTCTCATCTGTATTGACATAACTGTTATACTTACATGTCTTTTGGCACTTTTCATATTTTTAACGTTATTTAAGGCTGCATCTGCTGCTATTAATAGATGATGATCTCCTTGTGACAAGGATCCTGACTTTTTCATCCTTATAGTCTCAAGATTTCAAAAAGTGCCTGGTGCGTAATGGAATGGATTTAATGGAAACAAGTCAACCCTAAATGTGGACTTGTTTTCTATTAAATCCTTCAATACTTAATGGGTATGTTTGCGTATGTGTCTACTATTAATATGTATCAGATACATACTATAACTCCCTAATTTCAGGAGTAAGACAACAAATAATAAAATGTACTTAAAATAGTGGTTAGCATCAGCTGTATAAAATAGATACTGTTGTATGCAAATATTAATGCAATAATTAGAATAATTTTAAGTTTTTCTAATAATTATGCCTTTGGCTAATCTGTAGAATGAGCTAGTAATACCATAACTGACTTTTCAAATCATTTATTAAATACTATACCAATTTAAATTTGATCTGATAATATTAACTATCACAGATATATGGCATGTTCTAAAAGAATCATTAAAGAATACAATGCAAGGACTTGATACAAATTTGCTAAAAATACTCTTCTGTATTTTCATGTCTAAATGTAAGAGAGATAACATGGTCACTATAAATTTAATATTTATGGCATCCTCAGAGAATGCATAACACCAGTGTCACCAGGGTTGAGAAATCAGACATGAATGTCATCGCTACAGCTAAGGTCAGTAGTGGAGGTATTATTTATCAGTTCTGTGTGTTTGAGGAGCATTACTGGATTTAGAGAAGAATGACTTGGCTTAACAAAATGAATGCAGATTGTAGTGGTTGCCTAGATTTATTGTCCATAAACCTGAAATAAAAAAATACAAAACAAAATAAAAAATTTAATTCCATCCTAAGGTAGCTCATTAGTTCATTTTCATTCACTGAATATTTATTGAGTTACTAATTCATATTAGACACCGTGCTATGTCGTAGTGATATAAAGTTGAATAGATAGGGTCAAAGATCCTGCCGTCTAGTCAAGAGATGGGCAATGTCAACACATAAATACCACTGCTTTTCTTGGGCTAATTCCTTCACAGCCTTCAGTTCTTTTCTTTTTTTTGAGACAGAGTGTCACTCTGTTGCCCGGGCTAGAGTGAGTGCCGTGGCGTCAGCCTAGCTCACAGCAACCTCAAACTCCTGGGCTCAAATGATCCTTCTGCCTCAGCCTCCCAAGTAGCTGGGACTACAGGTATGTGCCACCATGCCCGGCTAATTTTTTGTATGTATTTTTTAGTTGGCCAATTAATTTCTTTCTATTTATAGTAGAGACGGGGTCTTACTCTTGCTCAGGCTGGTTTTGAACTCCTGACTTTGAGCGATCCGCCCGCCTCGGCCTCCCAGAGTGCTAGGATTACAGGCGTGAACCACCGCACCCTGCCTGATATTCCTTTATTATCCACATCCCCAAGTACATTTTACTTAAAACTTTCAGTTTCTGCCCCATCCAATGAGGCTTACATTTTCTCCTAGCATTTTTAACTTTCATGAGTTTTAAGCACTTCAAGTTTTAAAATCAGAATTCTGTCTGTATATAGTAGTTTCTTCCCTGTTGGGCTGTCTCCTCTTGACCTTGGATCACTGCAGATAGCTAAGAATTTATCTGAATACTAACATCAAGTATGCCAAGGTATCTACAAGAATGTTCACACTGTGGAACTGCTTGTAATACCAAGAAACTAGAGATGTAATGTCTTGCTTGCCTTTAACAGCTTTCCTTCTCTTGATTTGGCACAAGTGAAGTGAAATCAAACAGGCTGGGTGAAGAACTGTCTGAAGAATCTGAGATGTATACTCATACACATATAGAAGTATAAATTGGTACCACCTTTCTGATAAGCAAGTTAAAAAATATTTATACTTTTTGATCCAATTTCTAGAAATCTCTAAGAATAACAATCTTAAACATGAACAAAGCTAGGCACAAAAATGCATACTGTAACACTACTTATATATGTTGGAAATAATGTCTCAAGAGAGCAAAATGGAAGCAAAGTCCAGTAACAGTCACATGACTGCTGACAAAGAGTAAGAGAATTTTGTAAAAGTACCTGAGGAAGAAAAGCCTCACTAGTAAGATGTTGCCTATGCCCACCCCTCCACTGCTGTCTTAATGTTGATGTTACAAATGTTTTTTTTTTATGCTTTGCCATTTCTTCCACTGCTTTATAAATTTCCTAAAACACATAAACCTGTTTTCAGGCCTACACTATTTATTAAGTGCCCATCACAATGCCTGCCAGATCATAAATATTCAAAAAGCTTTACTACTTTTACACTCCAAAATACAATGTTCTGAAAATAGGCTAGAGTGACCACTGGAGGGGTACTCCTACAAAGGAATGATCTTTAAGGCATGGACTTGGGAGAAGGTATTCCAGTTCCTTACTAACGGTTTTTGGCTTGGTTAAAGAAACCTAGATTGCCAGAGAGGACTTCGTAGATAAAAAGGTATTACTATAGTGCCTTTAAGGGTAGAAAATATTTCTAGTTCTTTTTTTTCTTAATGTCACTCAATAGGATAATCCTACCATACCTAAGAGTAAACTTCCAAGTATACACTTGGGAAATTTTGCTGGGCAGAGTATATAGTATATGTATCTAGCTACCCTATCTGTTCTGAGACCAAGGAGAACAAAGGTATAATATAAAGTTAAATCAGCATTTGACACCAAAAAGACTTACCTTTTCCATGGTATGACGGAGGGTGCAGGGGTCCTCAATGATATGTCTTAAGAGAAGGGTGACGAGGGGAGTAAATCCATTGAAGCCTGAGCTCTGGGTCAAATTCAAGATCATTCGGGTACTCTTCAGCTCTGCAAACATCATGGCATATTTGTGGTCCCGGGTGAGCCTCAGGCAGAGGCGAAGGGTAGCATGCAAAGTGTCTGGGTCCACAGGGACTCCTAGCATGCTCACGCAGGCCCGGATTAAAACAGTCACCATATCTTCTGTCAGGCCCTGAATCAGGATCTCCCCAATTTTTGTTTCTTCTAGGCTTGTTTCCTTTTCAGTGTTTGTACTCTCTAGGGCCAAAGGAGTATCTACAAATGTGAAAATAAGAGTTTTAGATCATTTAACTGGCAATGAAATTGGCCAGACCTTAAGTCATAAAGGGCACACAGTAGCTTCAGGTAAAACACTCCTTAAGAGATTCAAAACTCAAAGTTCGTACCGTTGGCTTTGTTTTCTTTACGTTTGATATCCATTTCTTTGCTTTCCTCTAGTGTCTTCTCTAATTCTTGTCCATTGCTGTTTTTCGAATTTTTATTCAGCCGTGGTACCCTGAGGAGAGTCAGCATCACAGGACGTCGATTCCCTGTTTCCTCATTAACCTAGAAGTTCAAGCAGACATAAAAAAGAAAAAAAATCTCTTACCAAAAAAGGAATTATAAAGGTACCAGGAGGGGGGTAGGGACACATCCCAGGCAAAATGCTACAACAGGAAGGAATCCTAGCAATTTATCCCATCCATATCATTTATTATACAAAGAAAACCTGCAGGTTCCCAGAAGGAAAGTGGCATAGAAGAAGCTCTATGATGAACTGTACACTTTCCATTAGAGCAGACACCATCCCTAACCACTCCCTAATCCTTGACTGAAAATTTAAAAATCATTTCTGGGAGGGAAGACTCAGTTCTATGAAATCCACACTCAAATTATTGGTGATAATTCTGTGCCTTATAACATGTTAGGACTGCTGGTTCAGAAAGAAGAAAATCAAGACATATCCAGCACCTTCCCTTCTTTCTGATAAAGTTTACAGAATTGGATGAGCATGTACCTGCACCATTGTAGTGAACTGGACAGTGTATCTTCTTCGGCCTGCAGTGAATCGCACACTTGTCTCTCCAGATTTCCAGGCAGAATCAATAGTGCTGTTGTTGCTTGCACTGTAACTACACCAACGCCCAGAGCGATCATCAAACCAGCGCCAGTTATTGCAGTTGGACTGTAGGTACTAAATATAAAAGTACAAAGTTTGTGTTTCCTTCAAGATTCACTATTAGAAGAAATAGTAACTTCAGTAGTATTCATTGCTAAAACTAATCCAGGAAAAAGAAATACACTGGACACTTAGTAAATTTTGAAAACCGAGAAGTTTTCATATAAATTTACACTCACAATCCTTAGCCTCTGCTATGGTTTGAAGTCCTCCATGTGTTGGAAACTTCATCCCCAATGCAACAGAGTTGGGAGGTGGGACCTAATAAAAGGTGACTAGGTCATGAAGACTCTGCCCTCATGAATGGATTAATGTCATGATCCTGAGAGTGCACTGGTTATAAAAGTGAGTTCAGCCCCCTCTTGCTCTCACTCTCTTGCCCTTCTACCTTCCCCCATGGGATGATGGAGCACGAAAGCCCTCACCAGATGCAGCCCCCTGGATTTTGGACTTCCAAGATCTATGAACCCAATAAACTTCTATTGTTGATAAATTACCCAGTCTGTGGTATTCTGTTATAGCAAAAACAAAACGGACTAAGACAGTCTCCCTAGGCAAAAACCCATGTACCTCCTTATCCTGCCATCCCCTACTTTTCTTTTGTTTTCAACTGTTTCCCCTAAAAGGGGAATATTCATTTGAGATATACTAAAATAAAAATTCTGTTTCCAAGAAGGTACTGAGATGATGTGGCATAATAATCTTCATCTAAGGAACACCTGCTTTTTTTTGGAAGGATTGCTGCATACTCAATCCTTCACATAACAGAAGAGGTACTCTTCCTCTGGAGGTAACATACACCTTTAATATTTAATTCCAGGGTAAGTTAGTTGTTGGGGTCTTTAGGAAGGAACTCCGTAAGAAAATAATTTGAATTCCTGATTCAAAAGAGAAACCTAGCTATGAAGATCGCTGAAATGATTTATACCTTGGTCAGAGACCTTTACTTTCTTTACTACTCTCCCATATTTTCTTCTGGTCTACTCTTGCCTCAAAAAGTAGGCCAACCACACACACTACATTACACACCTTAATCATCTGGGCTCTCCTTTTTGAGGAGATGGCTGTTTTTTCGTAGAAATCAATCAGGAGCAACACTGGGGTGATCCATCTAAAAAAAAGAGAAATAATTTGTTCTGAGCAAACCAGAACCTGCAAAAATTGGGAAAACATATCTTGATTTCATCAGGCACTTCTCAATTTTCAAACCACAAAAGTACTCTGGATTTGCCCCATATATGCACCCAGAAAATTGCCTGATTCAGGCCCTAAGCTTGAGCAGCCAAGTCCCAGGGGAACAGAAGTGAAAGTGGGATAGACACAAGGTCACTCACTTTGGGGTCTGGACCTCCTTTTGCTCCTTGGCTGCCTGGAGGCAAGGCTGAACCACTTCCAATAGTTTGATTAGGACATTAAGGATGCCACTTGATTCAACCACCCAAGCACAAGGTAGCTTCAACTCCTGATTAATCAAAGGAAAAAAATTAAAGATATCAACTTCTACTCAGTATTAAAGATTAGCATGGTACAGGGTAAGAAAGGGGCGAATAGTAACTGAATTGGTTGAATTCAAATTCTACCTCTTACCTTTTACCAGCTGTAAACAGAAATGAGTTACTTAAATTTTCTAGGCTTTGATTTCCTCATAGGTCACCGGGAATAATAATTCCTACCTCCAGGGTAATTGTGATGATTAAATGAGGTTATATATATTTAAAGTGCCCCACACAGTGGCAGGCATAATAGTACGTGCTTAATATAGAAATGGTTATTAATATCTTTTGGCATTTTCACCTAGGCTGTGCGGTTTTAACCATGTTGAAGTTGTAAAGCTTTTGATTTTCAGAGAGGCTTTATAATCTTTCAAGGAAGATGAAATAATTAAACATAGTTAATGGTTCCCCTTATTGCGGTTACACTAAAGTGTTACTTTTAACAGGAAATCACTGAAAGTGAATGTCCAACAATAGGTAATTATTTCAATAAATTAGAGAACATCCTAAAGATGGAATAATGTATACATGACATGGGGAAATAATCATAATGTAATACTGAAAGGGAAGAATACAGAACTTTCTATGTTATCTTATTCCAACTGTCTAAATGGATAGAAAAAGGACTAGAAGAAAACATATGACTGTTACTTGTGATTCTTTGTAGATGAGGGCTCATGACTGATTTTCTCCTTATGTTATGTTACGGAGGACCCCCAGCATTCAGTACTTTGAAACCTTTTCCCCAAGTATCTATTCATGAAGTGCTATAATAAGTTATCATTTTCATCATAAAGGAAAGCCCCAAGACTGTAGGTATACAGTTGGACATATCTCCTGACTAGTTGAATGTAAAGGGTCGAATAGATTCAGTGCAAGTTTTACTATTAAACGTGATGAGCTACAGAAGAAAAGTCCCTTGTCCAAGATCATTTGCTTCCTGGTTCCTACGTTGCTTAGAACAAGAACATGTCTTGCCCATGCCCAAATCACTCTCTTGCCCAAACAATCTGCTGACTGACCATGTAAGGAAAAGCAAGAGGACTCTGTTCCATCTGATGTCTATTATCTTAACACTGACAACATTCAATTTCCATATCCCACTCCACTATGTGGCTGCCAATTAGGTTTCCTGAGAGGCAAAAACATGACCAAACTATGATAGTCATTTAAATACTCTTCTTTTTAACTCCCACCCCATAATCCTTTAAAGACTCAATTCAATTAACATTTGTTCTGAGAAGATTTGTTCTCACATCATCCAGAAGTGGTAAGTATGCCTTTCCTGAGCTCAGATAAAATGGTTGATACCATTCAAGTGGCATAGAATGTTGTATTTTGTACTTAATTATGTTCATTTTATCCTATTAGAAACTGGGATCATGAAATGCAGGGATCATGCCTTATACTTCTCTTTATCTTCTTCAAAGTCTCATATGGTAGGTGTTCAATAATTCTTTGATGAATGAATTACAAAGTCCTAAAGATCTAAATCTTACCTCAAAAAGTAGCGTTAAAAGCAAGATTCTAGTAGCCAAATTGGAGGCCTGGGGCAGGGTGGCCATCTGACTGATCCACTCTGACACAGTTTTTGTATCACTTGTTGTCAGGGGAAGAGCAGCTTTGATCAACACATCAGCAGCTTCCCACACCTAGGAAAGTAGAAAAGTGGCCAAGTCAAGTAATTGTAGAGTAAGATGAGGTTTGTGAAAACATTCTCAACTCTTTAAAATACTCCCTTCACTCCCAATACAATCACTGAAGAAAGGTAAGTAAATACTAACAATATATGCCATAGGAATTTAGTTCCTATATCAAAAGATCTATTCTACTAAAGAATCACTACTAAATGATTATTTTCTTAGGCTAGATTACAAGAAGCCTAAAATCTAAGTTGAAGAAAATAAATACTTAAAAAATTCCTGGTGCAGTCAACCCTAAAAAGGTTCTAGCAACTTATGTTTCCACTGTACCTCCCGCAGAATTATAAAAAACAAAAACAAAGAATTAGAAAGTTAGAAAGATTAGTCTGGTTTTATTTTGCATATTAAACTTCTTGTAAGGAATTTGATATCACTGCTCGTTTCTATTAAGGTTTTAGTTTTCTTAAAATAATTTGCATAAGGTCTTAATAAAAAGATACTAAACATTTCTGTGAAAAATATTTTATATAGTTCTCCTTGAATTTTAAGATGTTTCCATGCATTAAAAGTTATGCGTACGTAGTCCAAATAAAAAGTCTATCCTTTTTGATTTCTTTCCCTGCTTCTAGGCTTAAAAATCACATAAAATAAGATTCTAGGCCAGGCACGGTGGCTCACGTCTGTAATCCTAGCACTCTGGGAGGCCGAGGCGGGAGGATCATTCAAGGTCAGGAGTTTGAAACCAGCCTGAGCAAGAGTGAGACCCCCTCTCTACTAAAAATAGGAAGAAATTAATTGGCCAACTAAAAATATATAGAAAAAGTTAGCTGGGCATGGTGGCACGTGCCTGTAGTCCCAGCTACTCAGGAGGCTGAGACAGAAGGATTGCTTGAGCCCAGGAGTTGGAGGTTGCTGTGAGCTAGGCTGACGCCATGGCACTCACTCTAGCCCGGGCAACAGAGTGAGACACTGTCTCAAAAAAAAAAAAAAAAAGATTCTAATGACTTAAATAAATAGATTGACTAAAAAATAATAAAGGAAATACAACCAAAATGTTTAACTGGTTATGTCTGGGTGTGGGGATTTAGGATAATTTCTTTCTTATCCTACACGTCTATAATTAGCATTACTATTAATGTCATAATGAAGAAAATTACGGTTTGTCCTTTCTATTGATCCCCAGTAGTGCTGGAGGTGGGGCTTAGTGGAAGGTGTTTGGGTTATGGGGGTGGATTCTTCATGAATGGCTTGGTGTCTTTCTCACAGTATGAGCTCTGAAAACTGGTTGTTTAAAACAGCATGGCAGCCCCTGCCCCACCTCATGCTCCCTCTTGCCATGTGACACACCTGCTCTCCCTCTGTCTGCCACCATGAGTGGAGGCTTTCTGAGCTCCTTACCAGAAGCAGATGCCAGGGTCATGCTTCTTGTACAGCCTGCACAAGTGTGAGCCAAATAAACCTCTTTTCTTTATAAATTACCTCAGGTATTTCTTTACAGCAATGCAAATGGACTAAGACACTGGGATACAAGTATTCATCAGGATGTGGACTCCTTCAAGTGTTCTTACATAGGAAGAAAAATATCTATTCACTGTTAGTCCAGGGAGCCTAACTTGGCTTAAGAGTAAGATACGTTTTGGACATTTTAGATAACTCTAACTGAAAACTAGAAGAGAGCTTTGTCCCCTTTTAAAGACATTTTTTGTGACATAGTTAATCCACTGCTTTGGTAAACACTCAGTGAAGAGCTTGATTACCAGATCAAAAGAATTCAAAGACAGAATATACCCATATTGGGTAGAAAGCAGAAATAGACTTTTCAGAAATCAGGTTTTGATAGAAGGCAAACAAGCAAATCACTTCATATACGACCCTCTTCTGGCCCCTTGAGAATTTACCTGATTGACTACTTGCTTCAGAATCATGTCACGATAGTCTGCTCCATTACGTTTGATGGCTGTCATGATCAGATCACATACACGGTACACGGTGTCTGGCAGCTCATCAAGAAGGTGGAAGCAGCCTGGCAACATGGTATCTGTGAAAGTGTGCAGTTCATCTTGTTCCAATGGGTCAGCATCCTGGAACTTCTCTAGACATTTAGCCTCTTCCTCTTCCTGCTTTTCCCGAGCTTTCCGTTCCTCTTCCTCTTTTCGGCAGGCAACCTCCTAGAAGCAGGGAAGGAAGAATGATAGTACATAGGAGAGGTGAAGGTGGAAAGATAAGGGGGACTCTGAGAATGTACCTGCCTCACCATATGAACACTCTCTACTTTTTCCTCAGGCAGTTGATACTTTCATCCAGGGTGTGGAAATATGAGGGCAGCCACACAGATTAATGCAAGACAGGGAGGGATACTTCAAACACCTCCAAAGCACTGCCAATTTATTTGCAGCATTCTACACCACCTCTCATAAAATCATTTCTAGACATTGTCCTATATTCTTGGCCAGTATGTTAAATTAAAGTAATTATTATCTAGGAGTACATAGCCAAGTTTGGCCTAATGGTACCACCAAGTACACTTTTGGTCTCTATTAGACAATAAGGATTAATGCTTCACCTGCTTCATTTAAAGTTTCAGGTTAGTACAAGGTAGCTCAAAGATGGATGGAAAGGTTGGGAAGAATGAGTACTTCTGTATCTTTTTCTGGTGGTAATTTCACTGATTACTTTATAGTTATAGTGGAATGGTCTCAGAATACTAAGATTAATGTGCCAAGCCCTTTTGGATGACATTTCTTAGTTTACCTCAGGTGACTCCGCCCTTTGATCCATTGGAATATCCTGTCCCAGAGACATAGCAATTGCTCTCATCATCTGGTCCTCTTCAGACATGCTGAGATCCTACAGAGCAATAACAGAAAATCCAGTAATGACATATACCCAAAACAAACACAATGAGGTCACCCCAACTCACAGAGAATCAGACATCTTGTGCTCAAGCTTAAGAGAGGGGAAGGGGCTCTAAATGCTGCTCTCTATAGTTAAACCCAACTAGGCTTACTTGATCACTGCAAGAACAGAGGGGGAAAAAATCACAATGAAAATTAAGTGTAGGAGGGTGGCTTCAATGTGACCACCTATTCTGCATCTTAGAAGAGTGTGCCTCTAATATTGCTTTCTGACTATGTGGCTTCTTCCACAAACCACATCCAGAAAACTTGCATGGCTGGGGGATAGGAAACTCTGGTCATAACACTCTGGAGTTTCGAGAGTTATTATGAAAAGAAAATACTGGCATGGAGAAGTAGTATATAGAAAGGAAGACCAGTGACAGAAGGATAAGGAAAAAAAGACTGTCAGTAGCCAAATCAACACCCTGGAAAATCACAGCTCCTGAACCAACTCACCCGAACAACTCCTCCCATGATTGGAGGAGGGTGGGTTAGAAGGTACTCTGTGGCTTGCTCCATCGTACTGGTGTTCAACAGGGCCTCCATGGCATGTTCCCTTGTAAAGCCCATGTCCATGAGCTACAAAAAGAATGCAATAGCTCAGCACCACATTATCAGAGAAATCCAAATGCATTTTAAGAAGAGGGAAAAAAACCCTTTCCATTATGGAAACAGGTTCTCCTAACTTCATATGAACTGAGAATGTTTATGAGCTAGGGCAGGTAGGTAACATGAACAATCCTTACTATTTAGTGCTTCTATAGCACTCAAACATTAAAGCTAAGCATAGGGGCAGGGAGCCAAGGGATTCCTAATTCTATCCTTTAAGAAAATGGGGGAGGAGGATAGATGGTTATTAGAATTAACATGATTATCATAATTAAAAAACTGAGATTTATACACAGAAGCATAAATTGGTCCCAATATTGTAGAAAACAAACTGGCAATTGAGCAAATACCTGAAAAAAACTGACCCAGGAATTCTACCAGAAATAATCATAAAATGTACACAAGTAAAGTATACACTCAGCATTACAACATCAAACTGTAAGAAAATTAATATCCAACAATAAAAGAACGACTAGTAAATAGCAAAAAAAAATTTGAATGACTATAAGTCTACAGATTGCTTGATGTTAATTAACTGTGTGAAAATCAGGCATAAAACTAATGTGATTGAAAAAGAAGACAATGACTACCTTCTGTAGTGACATTATGAATGCCTTTCAAAAATACTTTGCTGTACTTTCCAAATTTCTCAAGGTTTATAATAAAAAAAGAGGCGTGCATATATAGAGGACAGATCTGACTAGGACTTTAGACATCAAGAGAACACACATTCATACAAATTCCAGGAAAAAATGCTAAAATGTTCTTTAAGATTGAAGTGACAGGATCTTACACGCCTTTTCCTTACTCCCTTCTAGCTTCCAATTTTCAAAATGTGGCTTATACATTTATTTGAAGGAGAAAACAAAAGTTTTATAGGTGACTAAGGTTTCAGAAAGCTCTTGTTTAAGAATAAATCTGGGTCATAACATCTCTTTCTTTTACAGGTTAACCAGAAAGTAGCTAAAAAATTTGCTTCCAAAGAACGTGGCAGCAGCAGGCTACTGAGACTACTGTAAGAGTCCCAATACCAATCAACATGCTTGGAAGGACATAAATCTATTACCTGTGCAGAGCATCGGAGTACACTCCAGCATTCCTCAGGAGAAAAAAAATGCTAAGAGAGGGAGCAAATTTAAACTGTCTCCTGGTTAATGTGACCAGCCACTTAGTGACATATAAACTTACAAAACCCACAAGCACTGTACACCACTGAGTGCACACTGAGTGCAAAGTCTGGGCCCTGGAGTGTGAAGACAGCAAGCACCCTACCTGTTGCAGCTGTTGCTGGTTGACTTGAGGTTCCCGGCGAGAACCACCTTCCTCTTGCCCTGCATCCTCTTCTCCTCGAGACCCCTCCTTCTCTTTACTCAGTCTCTCTCTAATCATAGGTTCTCCTCGGAGGATGTGGCACAGAATGGCCAGCATGGATTCAGCCATTCGTCCGCCATACACTTTCAGGGGTTTCCGGTTCCAAAGGTTCTTGATGCACGTAAAGGCTGCCTATAAGTCATTTGGAAAGTGTGTGAAGATCATTTTGCCTCAACTCAAAGACTCAGGAAGAATAAGTTAAGGTCCTATGGGATAGTCCTACCACAATTAGTCAGTGCCAACAACAAAATCCTAGGCCAGCACGAGGAGCCCTACATAAGCACCGAGTAGGGGCATTTAATTCAGCCTGAAAGTATCAATCTGAAGTTTATAGTTCAAATGTTTAAACCATGAAAAATCCTCAAATGGTCTCTATTCCCTTCCGTAAGGCAGCGCTATCTGGGAATAGGATCCAACATTTCCTCAATAATCCCATTCTTCCATTAAGAAGAACGAAAGAGAGTGGGAATTATCTAGTTAGCATGAGAAATATCTCTTGGGTTTAGAATGGCAAATACTCACTTTCTGAGTTACCACAAGGAAGCGGAGGGCACTGAATTGTGGAAAGTTCTGGACACCTCCAGGCAATTTGGCAGGCAGTGAATGTGGAGATTCAAGCACCGTGGTGGGATTCACCATCTTCTCCACCAGCATAAGCCAGGCATCTAGGAATTCTCCTGTGCCATCAGGTAAGTCTGAATGTTCCAATCCCTCAGAAACAGGAACTTTGCCTCCCATGGATAAAGCCCAGTTGAAAGTTCTAAATTCAAATAAGAAGAAGTATGGAGAGAGAGTATTAGCATTTTAGATTGAGGGAGAGTTTACATTTAAAAGGTCCCTAATCTCTACCGTGGTATTATTACATGTCCCTCCTCTTAGAGCTATTACTTCTAAAATGTCCAACAATTATTGTTTTTGTTTTTTTAAAGCCTTAACCTCACCTCCTCCAAACCTGTGAAACTCAGCTTAGAATCTTCTGACCAAGAAAAGTAGAAAAATTATTACATCCAGAGAAATAACAGCAAAAGACATGTCTATTAAAAAAAATGCACACTGGGTACTAGAAGCCAAATGAGGAAAGGCAGAAAACCTTACCAACACACCTCTAGGGAAGACTAAATCCCACCCTACAAAGAAAATGGAGATACACATGGCTAACTTCCAGAACATGGAAGGATACAACCAATGGCTATATGTATGTCACAAGATAGGGTACTTAGCAGTAGGCTGGTAAGACACACAGAAAAGACCAAACTCCAAGAAATGCTTCTCTGTGAAGCAACTTGATCCTTACTCAAATAGAGCATTGTGGCCTCCAGAGCAGAGAAATTTTTGCAGCATGAGGTGGTATGGATACTTCCTCTCATCAAACAGCATTGGGGATGTGAAACCCACTGAACAGATGAAGAATGTTAGCCTGAAAAGAGGAAAAAGCAAAAATTTAACCTTCGCTGAGGCAGACACAAAAGACACAAAAGAATGAGAAATTCATGTAAAAGCCAAGAGTAAAATTTAACAAACTGAAGTGACTGATGGACTGACTGGAAGGCAGGTGGGTGACTAGCATGGTTATTAAAATTTCAAAGGCAAAAAAATTCTTTCATCTAATAAAGAATACAGATTGAATAGCCCTAATCTGAAAATCCAAAATTTGAAATGTTCCAAAATCTTAAAGTTTTTGAGTGCTGACATGAAGCTCAAAGGAAATGTTCAACTACTATGTATTCTACAAATATTCCAAAAGTTAAAAAAACTTCAAAATCCAAAACACTTCTGGTCCCAAGCATTTCAGATAACAGATACTCAACCTGTATAAGGTTACTGAAATACAGTTTTACTGAGAATGCTTTTAAAATTTCCCATGTTCACTAGGTACAACCAAAACAAGTACCTTACACTTTACTTTCTGGAGTAAACAAGGCACCTCTAAGTTCTCTAATTCAGTGGCTCACTCCTGTTTAAGTAGAGTAGGAATATTATATTCTTTTTATTGCAACTTTTTAGTCCCTGCATATTAAATATGAACCTCACCTGAAGCGAGGAGTAGGTGTATATGGTGGAGGCTGCCAAGATAAGCCCTTTGTGAGGAGCTTAGTGAGGGCTGAGGCTGTTGATCGAGCAGCAGGTGTTGGCGCTGTAGTGGTGCTGGCAGCATGATGGCTCCTTCTCTGGCGGACGGGAGACCCCACACAAAGTTTAACAAGGAGCCCAAATAGCTCAGCAAGTGCTCGACCTAATCTGGAGGAAGCTGGGACCGAGAAGTCAGAATAAAGCTGTACAGTATTCTCAGAACAGTTTCATTACAACAGAAACATTACTATTAATACATTTTTACAACTCACCACGGTCTCTTACGACCCCGAGGAAACACTGAATTTGTCTCTACATAAGATAATCCACCAAAAAGGAAGTTTCACAAGAAACAAAAGACTCTTTTGGGTAGGAGACAGAGAAGTATGCTGGCACTCAATATATAACAAATGTGAAAGACAAACACACTGTTAGAGGAAGTATAAATAGAAACTACCTTTGTAGATGCAATATGGCAATGTGCACTGATTAAGCAAATGATACATCTACTGAATTATGAAGTCACTTAAAATGCCTACAGAGAACTTTAAAAATGGCAAATGTTTATTTAACCACCTACATCAGAAAAGATCACATACATTATATGTTCTCTGATCATAACATAAAATAGTTTCAAAGGAACAAAAGACTGCTAGAAAAAGCATAAAACTTTTACAAGTAGCTTATTAAGAAATTAGATAGATTATAAACATTTCAAATTTTCATCTTATTAGGATGCTTTTTAATATTATGAAACCAAAAAAGGGCAGAATAAATATAAACATATATAAAAGAAAATGCATAAAAAAGGAAAAGAAAACAAGCCCAAAGATTGTATTTGGGTAGTCTCTAGATTTTCTTTAAACATTTTATGTACTTTTAAATTTCTATAATGTATATTACTCTTAAAATCATAAATGAAAATGCCGCTGTAGCATTTTTTTGAAATAAACATTTCATCATTATGCAGAGATAAGAAAGGCTAGACCTGAATCAAAGCACAATCAACCCTTGAACAATACAGGTTTGAATTGCATGTGCCCATATATATGCACATTTTTTCAATAAACATGTGGTAAAATTTTTTGGAGATTTGTGACAATTTGAAAAAATTCCCAGATGAACTGTGTAGCCTAGAAATATTGAAAAAATTAAGAAAAAGTTAGGTGTGTCATGAATGCATAGAATACATGCAGATACTAACCTATTTTATCATTTACTACCATAAAATATAAACAAATATATTTTACAAAGTTAAAATTTATTAAAAACACAAACACAGACCACATGTGGCCACATTTATAGTCGAGAGAAATGTAAAACAAATGTAAAGATGCATTATTAAATTGTAACTGTGTAAAATCAACTGTAGTACATACTGTGTACCACTGTAAAATTTCATAGCCACCCTTGTTGATAGTAAGCTCAAGGGTTGTGAGTAGCCACTTAAAACACTCCATGTCAGAAAATTATGTATTGCAGTAAAAAGTAATGTTCTGTAGTTCTTGTGTATTTTTCGTTG
Source organism: Lepilemur ruficaudatus (assembly GCA_963574885.1). Taxonomy (NCBI): domain Eukaryota; kingdom Metazoa; phylum Chordata; class Mammalia; order Primates; family Lepilemuridae; genus Lepilemur; species Lepilemur ruficaudatus. The sequence goes on from CAUYRT010028924.1 coordinate 81,894, forward strand.
TGTTTACTGCAAAGGTTAAACAACACCAAGACCCATATGAAGTGCCGCTAGTGATATACTAGAAGAGCTCCCAAGAAGCAGAGAAAGGTTATGACATTCTGAGAAAAAGTTAGTATGTACCCTAGATTGAGGTCTGTAGCTGTGACTGCCCATCATTTTAAGATAAACGACTCTAGTGTAAGAACCACTGTGGGGGGGGGGGAGGGAGGGAGAGATAAAAAGAAGGAAATTTGTGAAGCCAGTGCTGTAGCAGGTGGGAAAATTTTGCCCTGTTTTTTTTTTTTTTTTGCACAAATACCTTTTAATTACATATTGCAAATACAGTTTTTATGTGGGTGGAGATTTCTCAAAGCTCATATGATTTGAGAAAAGGTGAAGTCATTATATGACAACTTAAAGTAAAAAGGTGGTGAAGGATGAAAAGCTGGAGAATTTAATGCCAGCAAAGGATGGTTTGATAATTTTTAGAGAGAGACTGATTTGGCTTGAATGTCAAGAAAACAGGAGGGTCAGCATCTGCCAACCAACCAAGAGGCAGTAGTTGAAATCCCAGATGCTATTAAGAAATCATTGAGGAGAAAGGATACCTGCACCTCAACAGGTTTTTAAATACAGAGGAAAGTGCTCTATTCTGGAAAAAAAAAAAAAGACACAAAGGACATTTATTAGTGAGAAAAAGTGAGCACCAGAATTTAAGGCAGGAAGGGACAGGCTAACTCTACTGTTCTGTGCAAACGCAGTCAGGCTTATGATCAGGGCTGCCCTTATCTAAAAAGCTGCTAACCCTGGAGCCTTGAAGGGAAAAGATAAGCATCAGCTGTTAGTCTTTTGGTTATATAAGAAGACCTGGACAATAAGAACACTTTCATTGGACTGGTTCCATTGATGCTTTGTCCCTGAAGTTAGAAACTATCTTGCCAATAAGGGACTGCCTTTTAAAGTTCTTTTGATATTAGATAATGCCCTTGGCTACCCAGAACCCCCATGAGTTGAACACTGAAGGTGTCAAAGTGAGCTATGTTGCCAAAGACAACATCTCTAATTGAGCCTCTAGATCGGGGATTATAAGGACTTTTAAGGTTATTACACATAGCACTTACTCTATGCAAAGGATTGTCAAGGGTATGGAAGAGAACCTTGATACAGAGATCATGAAAATCTGGAAAGATCACACCACTGAAGCTGCCTTTGTTGTTATAGAAAAAGCCATTAAAGAGAAAAATAATAAATTCCTGGAGAAAACTGTGTCCAAGATATTGCACATGACTTCACAGGATTTACAACAGAGCCAATCAAGGAAATCACAAAAGAGATTGTGAATATGGCAAAGAAGGTGGGAAGTGAAGGGTTTCAAGACAGGGATCTTGGAGAAATTCAGGAGTTAATAGACATCACATTGGACGAATTAACAAAAGATAACTTGATGGAGACAAGTGCTTCTAAATCAGTGCTAGATGATGAGGAAGAACACTTAAATGAAGAAGTAGTGGCAGAAAACAAATTGACATTAGATAGTCTGGCAGAAGGGTACTGATTATTCAAGATGGCTTTTAACTTCTTTAAAGACATGGACCCTTCTATGATACAGGTACTGAAACTAAAGCAAACGGTGGAAGGATTGGTATCGTACAGAAACATTTTTAGAGAAATGAAAACGCAAATATCAAGAGAGAAATTACAATGTATTTCTATAAAGTTACTCTGAGTGTGCAAACCTCTTCTGCCTTCCCTTGCATCTCCTCTACCTCTTCATCCTCTGCTACCTGAAACAACAGGACCAACCCTTCCTCTTCCTCAGCCTACTCAACTTGAAGATGAACACCTTTATGAAGATTCATTTCTACTTAATAAATAGCAAATATATTTGCTCTTCCTTATGATTTTCTTAATAACATTTTCTTTTCTCTAGTTTACTTTACTGTAAGAAAACAGTATTAGTACATATAACATACAAACTATGTGTTAATCGACTATGTTTTCAGTAAGGATTCCAGTCAACAGGTAGGTTATTAGTAGTTAAGTTTTGGAGTAGTCCAAAGTTATATGTGGATTTGACTATGCATGCATGCAGACTTGGGATGGGGTGTTGGTGCCCCTAATCCCAAAGCTGTTCAAGGGTCAACTGTATGTCTTGTCAGGATGTACAAACACATTTGAACCCACTATGTAAAAAATGACTTTGCTTGAGCTGGCATCACACATGCTGCTCAAACTTAGTAAGAAGCTCAGATGAATACAGCATATGAAGAAGGAAACAGTCCTGTCTTCTATTTCATCCAAAGTATGATTTCTTAATCCTAATTAGGGAACAGGATACAGATAGGTAGGTGCATCATCTGTCTCGAGGTTGGGTATACCTAGACTCTGAAAACCTAATGAATTCAAATCAATGGGAAAATATATCCAAACAGTAGGTTTATACTTTCTCAACACTGTTTTCAGGCGAACAGACAGCAAAGTGGCTCAAATGTAGTCCAATGACAAGAAGAAAACAAAAGGCCAGTAACCACAAAGAAACAGACATCAAATGCATGGACTGGGCCCACACAGAAATCCCCAAATGCTCCAAGGTCAAAGAGGTATAACAAAGCAAGGAGAGATAAACACGAACATCTTCTTAGACGGACATTGTTACTTCAATTTGGGGTGTTAGTAGTCTTTCAAATTAAAACAAATGAAGAAGTAAACAAATTTAGAGTAAAATGTAAAATTCACGGGAATTTAAGATAACAAAGGGAAACAACAAAGGCTATTTTCTGTTTGTTTTTGAGCAGGGCCCAAGATTCCCAGGAATTTTCTTCATTTTCCTCTATATTAAGGTGTTTGAAAGTGGCAACTATTGAGAAACATACAAAATAGGTTCCCCAAACACCGAAATTACAATAAAGGGCAAAAGATGGCAACAGATCAGTGCACGTCTTTAATGTGCTGGTGTATCCTGCCAATATAGTTTCCACAGAGCTACCAGACTGACTTTAATAAAACACCAGACTATCATTTACTAGCTATGTTTAAGGGGCAGAAAAAGGAAAAGGGGACTGGGTGGGATAGCTTGTTAACAGGAAATCAGGACAGCTTAATAACAAAAAACCCAAGGGAAGTGTATTTACAGAAGGAGATGATGGGTCAACTATCACGCTGCAAACAAGTAAGAAGGGAACTGAAAAGTACTCAGTGGACTTAGCAACAAGGAGGTTATAGGTACCTTGGTGAGACATTTCACTGGGATGGTAGGAACAGAAGCTATCTGCAATGGTAGAAGAGTGAGTAGGAGGAAGGAATGAAAGAAGGGAGGGCAGACATGGCTCTCAGGAAGGGATTATCTCATCTCTATATCCTTAGCAGCTAGTACAGAGCCTGTCACATAGTAAGTAGGCACTCAACAAAGTACACCTGAAAATGAGTCACAAACGTTTTAAACTTCCTTAAACAAAACAACACAGCCTTTTCAACATAATGTGTTTGAGGAATGATTAAGGCTTTGAAAGCCAGAAAAGGGAGTAGAAAGAAGAGAATCACTCACCCGACAACAAAGGCTTGATTTGCTTGATTCTGGCAGCCATGGCTGGTGTGATTTTAGATTTGCCTTTAGAGTCTGAAGCAGTAGGTTCATCTGTCTCCATGGGAGCCAATGTGTCACCATCTAGGCCAATGCCTTCCAATAAGCCCTGGGTAGAGGCATCCATACTTCCAGCTGTTCCATCCTGTTCCCCATCTGCAGACATTAAGAGGGGAGCAATAAGACCACGCAGAGCCAGAACTTACCTGGTTCCTTGTTCTGAAGTGTCCCAAGAAAGAGCGATGGTGTTTGTTACTCTTTAAATTTCCATAACTTCCTAAATTTGAAAAAAAAAACCAACTAAACACAACCAAAATACTATACTGGTATGCACCTGTTTGCAGCTCTACTAAGTAGCTAAAGCTAGTATCTTCAAATGAGAGTATATGAATAGTTTTAACTCACGGCTACCTTGGAGGACTGTTGTAGGCACAGCACAACCCAGGAGGTACCATTCACATAGACTATAGTGTACATGGTGTCTGATGCTGTCAATGTGGCTGCCCTGTTAGAATGTTATAGTTTTTGAATAAACTCAAATTGACTATCATAGATCACCACTGGAGAATTCTATTTCCTAGCATTTAAGAATTCTGTATGTTAATGTGAGATGTCTTTTTTTTGGGGGGGGGGTGCTCTTAGAGCTAAGAATCAGCTTTATGCAAACTTTATAAAACAAGTCACCAAGTTTTCTTCTTAATGTTCTGAAAAAATTATGTAGAAACTTAGTTACCTTTGCTGAATGTATTAAAGAAATTGCTGGAAAAAATATAGCAGAGGCAATTCTTTGACAGTGAATCTAATTTTACTCTCAGTTCCTAATAAATTATTTTATTCTTACCTTAGTTAAAATTGGTATATTTTGACTACAAAATTTTGTCAGAGGTTTGTGTGTAGTTTATTGATTCTATCCTACTCCCTATAATAACCAGCTGGTGTATATAAAAATCCTCATTTGTTGGTTCATAAGCTATGTCTGCTTTCTTTATTCCTTAGAAATTTCCCTCTGCTTAGTAATTTCAGTCCAAGTTTTAAGCATATATGATAGATTTTTATACCAAGAATTGTCTTATTTCCTTAGTAGTTTATCAATTTTTATTTCCTCCTTGACATAGAACACAGGAAAAAATACTTTCTTAAAAGTTGCTTTTATTGATTTTAGGTTTCTTGCATTAGGGTCAGAAGATTGTGTATGATTTCTGCTTATTGTAATTTGGAATTTTTATTGTGAGATAACATAAGTTTTCTAAAGCAGCACTGCCAACATGTGAGCCACATACATAATTTTTACTTTTCCAGTAGCCACATTAAAAAGTAAAAAGATCGGAATGAGAGACAGTAGCTGAAAAAGTAAAAAGAAACAGGTGAAGTTTTAAACAATATATTATTTAAGACAACATAATCAAAATTATTTCAATATGTAGTCAACATAAAAAGTGAGATTTTACACCAGAAAGTAAAATCCTACAGTATCTTTTGATACAGTGATTTCTAGGAATATATTTTACATTTGCAGAAAACTACACAAAAGATGTTTATTTTTAAAAATAGCACATTAGCAAATAGTAAACGGTTAATTCATGTACCATTGCATGGTACATAAGTGAAAAAAGAGATCAATGAAATGTTTTATCTAAGACAATCACAAATACCCTCTGAGAAAAAAAGATTATGCAGACACTTCCAAAATGGTTATTTTGGTGGTGGTGGTGGGGGGGGTAGAAATATGTGAATGATTCTTCTACTATATTTTCTAGTTTTTTTTATCATCATGTATTTGTTTTTATGGAGAAAATGACTAAAAATTGTTTAATTTTAATAATAAAAAGTAATTGCAAATCAATGAGAGGATTTAAACTGAGGACTATGGATGACAGAACTAACTAAAATTTCACAACAAACCTATAAAGACAAAGGAACAGAACTTAAGAGAATTAATGACTAGGATTTTAGTTTCTTGGAGTTACCTGATCTTTTTCCGCCCTGGGTCGTACCTGCCTTCTCATCCTTTGGAACCAGTTTCTGCATATCCGCCTGGCCAAATTCACACCCAGATGGTAGGCTGCAACAAAAGAAATAGTGTGTGTGTGTGGGGGGGAGATGACAAACAAAAAAAAACACTGAGAGTTCCCCTTTTGTATTGTGCACGGTCTCTAACTTGGTTGGCTGACACTATTCCTCCTAAAGGTTAACCTGAATAGAATAAAACACCTACAATTCCTGAGGTAGCACCCCACAAGGTTTCTAACTCAATTTTTAAATATCTGACTAACAGTAGGACCAAATTTTAAACACCTACCATGCCAACCAACATAGCATAATTGGGTAATCAAAATCAAAGATGCACAAGATACTACAATTTGCCAGCAAGTCCCTAGACTGGTTAAGTGGGAAGGACAAGGAAGCCTCCGAATTCTTTACTATATCCTCCCATCCCCTACCAAAATAATCCTTCAGACTCACTGAGCTTAGTTTCTCTGTCAGAAAAGCTAATAGAGTAATAAAAGAGATGACCATTTTATTACCTGTTCGGGGTACACAGAGAGAGGAGGACAGTGCTTTCCCACACCAGGGAACAGTATAACTGGCTCAGCTTGCTCAGAACACTCAGACCCAACTGAGAGCCCCACTGGTTTACGGAGATGGAACGGATTTCACTCTGCAACCAAAGCAGAAAGAATTTCACCTTTCGGGTGTTCTCTGAATAATTATATTCAAAATCAACTTTCAGCTGTTTTATAAGAATAAGGGATTCTATTTTTCCTATATTGCTTCTCACAGAGTTGTCTACTCCATCAAAATTTCCACATTTAAGACTAACCACAGTTCCACAAGGCATCCTCTTACAATGTTTACAGACTGTCTCTAACATCCCTTCTCATTTCCTCTGATTGCTTTTTTTAAAGTGAAAGATAAACACCACAGGCAACCTCTTCTGAATCAAAGAAACAGTTTTATAGATTAAGTACTTTTAAATTTTTCCTTGGTAGTGGGGGGCTTTATTTTCCTCCAATTTCTTTACTTTAATAAATACTTGGATTTATTTAATTCCTTGAATTGAATATTTAATTTTCATTTTATTTCATTTAACAAAGAAAAGGTTAAGTCATAAATATAAACCCCTAAACTTTTGTTATATAATTTAATTTTCTGAATAGTTTATAAATGTGCTTTTTGATTTCTAATTTGATTGATCCACAGGTGGCAGAGAATACACTCCTGCTCAATAGCATAAAGCAGGGCTGTTGAGCTGTTACACCATTAATCTTTAGAATCAATTACCTGCACAATAAAGGTAGTAAAATTGTGAGCACATACATAAAAATGCCTTTTCTGGAACTAAAGATTATGGACTGCAGGCATAGGTTCGATATATAGGAAATATTTAGTTATCTGATAATTACTACAGATTTAAATGTTCTATGGTGAAATGTTCTACACCATCCTATAACCAGGCTACATGCATTTGTACAAACAATAGAAAGTAATAAGGTCAGAGGAGTACCTGACAGAGGTTTGCCTGTGAAAAAAGGGTGACCATGTATCCCAGTTGGCCTATACAGATGGTACAGATCAATTAATGCCTGGTAATTATTTATAATAACCTCTTTTACTCTCCTAAAGTTCCAGCTCACGTGATAAATTACATGGTCATCCAACTTCTAATAGAAAAAATCTAAGGGAGAGTGAAAGTACATAGTAACTTGGAGGTATAAACCTAAATCACCCACCAAAAAGGTAAACACTGAAAAAAATCTCATCCTGAACCTGTTATTTCAGTTGCTACCCCAGGCAGATCTGCTTCTAAGCATGGTAATCTGCCAAGTGTATGCCCTAGGTATTTCACTGGCTTTAAACCAACATGTTCACATTATTCTTACCTGTCCAACTCTGCAAGTATGAACAAACATCATGATGTAGGCATGGGCAGCAGTAAGTGCATGCAGCAGAGGTGTGGCCTGAGCTGAAAGAGTAGCATCAGCAACATTGCCAGCGCAAGCCAGTTCTCGCAACAACACCGAGCCCCCAGGCGATTCAATGGGGCGGTGTAAAGGCTCCAAGGAGGAGAGGATGGAGTCCAACTGAAGGAGACCCTCCTGAAGGACTTTAGGTTCATGTGATAGTGTCTGAAACAAGAAGAATAATTAAAGTATTAATATATAATCAACTCCATATACATCATGTCCTAATAGTCACGATGGAAGTGACTATTAAATGAAGTCTCCCAAATTTCAGATATGCCCATAGTCTCTCACCTGGTAAATGGTAGAGCTGAAACATGAATCCAGGTATGACAAACCTCAAACATCTCTTTCTAGAGCAACACACTACTTTCAAACTTGGTGAGTCAATCATACTTACGATGGCCAAACTGGAATACTGTTATAGCAAAGATTATATACTATAATATTAATTCCAAATTGTGTTCATCAGGGAGCAATGTTAGGCAAGGTTCCAAAGCATGGAAATGAATCACTATTATAATGTTCTTTTTTACCTAAAAGAAGAGAGATGTTTCTGGGGACAGGCATCAGCTAGGCACTTTCTTTGCTTTATTAGACAACCCAAAAATTACGTGACCCTTGTGATTTCCAGTCTGGAGAAAAATCTAACAGTAAAATATCATCACTTGCCATGCAAAAATAGGAGAAATTATGTATGTGCTTTCCTATGGCTTTAAATAAATCTATCTATCCTTGCATAGTATCTTAGATGTAGGATAAAGATGATCAGTCCTTTCACCTTTCTCTTATGAAGAGTACTCAATTCAATATTTGCAAAGAGCAAATCAAAATAAAACATAAAATGAAGTTATGCCACAATTACGGATCTTTCCAAGTCTGTAAGTGACTGGATTTCTGATTTTTAGCAGAAATTACTTATCACTGCACAACCCAGCTAATAACGGAGTTTCACAGATTTTATGTAATCACCATTAAAATCCTAATGGCATCCCCCCCCCACCCTGAAATAGGAAAATCCTTTCTAAAATTCATATGGAATCTCAAGAGACTCCCAAGTAAGCCAAAATAATCTTATAAAAAAATTTGGACATCTCACATTTCTTGATTTCTAACCTTACTACAAAGTTACAGTGATCAAAACTGCGATACTGGAATAAAGACAGACATAAAAGACCAATGGAATAAAGCGCCCAGAAATAAGGGTCTATATGGACCTTACCTTACACCATATAGAAACCTAATTCAAAATGGATCAAAGACCTAAACGTAAGAGCTGAACTACAAAACTCCTAGAAGAAATCATAGGGGGAAAGTTGCATGACACTGGATTTGGCAATGACTTCTTGAATATGATACCAAAAGCATGGGCACCAGAAGCCAAAAAAGACAAACTGGACTTCATCAAAATTAAAAACTATTGTGTGTCAAAGAATAACATCAATGTGAAAAGGCAACTCACGGAATGGGGAAAATATCTGCAAATCACATATCTGATAAGGAATTAATATCCAGAATTCAGAAAGAAGGCCTACAACTTAACAACAAAAGAGTCTGATTAAAAAAAAAGCAAAGGACTTGAACAGACATTTCTCCAAAGATACATGTTTAATATATGGCCAACAAGGACATGAAAAGATGATTAACACCACTAATCACTAGGGAAATGCAAGTCAAAGCCAAAATGAGATACCACTTCATAACCCAACAGAATGGCTATTGTTAAAAAAATAGAAGTTAAGTGTTGGTGAGGATGTGGAGAATTAGAATCCTTGAGCATTGTGGGTGGGAACGTAAAATGGTAGAGCTACTGTGGGAAACAGTATGGCGGTTCCTCAAAAAAGTCAAACAGAATTAGCATATAAACTAATTATTCCATTTCTGGGGATACATCCAAAAGAATTTAAAGTAGGGTCTTGAATAGATATTTGTAACTAATATTCATATAGCAGCATTATTCGCAATAGCCAAAAGGTAGAAGCAACCCAAGTGTGTACACTGACAGATGAATGAATAAACAAAATGTGGTATATACATACAAGGAAATATCATTCAGCCTTAAAAATGAAAGAAATTCTGACATATGCCATAAAATGGATGATCCTTGAGGACATTATGGTAAGTGAAATAAGCCAGTCCCCAAAAGACAAATACTGATATGATTCCACCTATATGAGTTACCTAGAGTAGTCAAATTTAGAGACAAAAAGTAGAATGGTAGTTGCCAAGGGCTGTGGGGAAAGGGAGGATGAAGAGTATTTGTTTAATGGGTAGAGTTTCAGTTTTGAAAGATGGAAAGAGTTCTGGAGACTGGTGGCACAACAATGTCAATACGCTTAACACTACTGAACTATACACTTCAAAATGGTTAAGATGGTAAATTTCATGTTCTATGTAGTTTACCACTATGAAAAATAAAACAAATAAAGGAGCTTCATTTCTGGCAAAATTTGAGCAATGAACTATAAGTCAATTATGCTTAAAATACATGACTATCAAAGAAAGTAAAAAAAAAAAAAACATGACTACCAAACTTGAAAAAGAGAAAACTTACAAGGCTAAACATACCAGAATGTGATAAAAATCATCCATACCAAAGAAGGATAACACACTAATAAAACCCAGCTACAAAGCTTCCTTAGAGATACACTTTCCCCTCCAATAAATTCAAACATGTTAGAACTACACATCAACCTCTGGAACAAAGAAAAAATACTTTGACTTTGCAATGAGAAATAACACGGCACACTATATATTAGTCACAGAATTCACTTGTAGAACACAAACTTATTCATTATTTTTGAGTTGAAGGGAGACCACATTAAAAACATACATACAGAAGTATTGCAAAATTGATTTCTAAAAAGAAATGAAAATATTTGGCCAGATGCTTCTTACCAATATGGATTTGCAGACACCTGCAACAGCCTGACAGGCAGCAGATGTGGGAAAGTCAATGGGCAGATTGGGAAGACCCAAAATGGTAACCAAAGGCAAGAGTCCTTTCTGATTCACAAATTCCTGGCAGTGGTCATCTGTTGTATTGTTGCTCAGAATAGATTCCACAAATTTCATCTAGGTAATAAAAATTTTTTAAAAGTTAGAGCCTGACACTTAGAACTAAAAGGCCAGCTTGGAGTAAGGACAGGGGTAGCCTTATAGTCGTGAAACCAGTATTTTGTACAATACTAAAACCTCAGGTACACAACAGGGCTAGATGTATGGTATGAACCCTAAAACATCCAGGAAATAAAGGATAATTACAACTTCTTCCCAATCTACCTTTTCAACTACAAGAAGAGTCAGATAATTTGATATAACAGAGAAGTTAAATGACTTGCTTAGGGGCAACACTATGAATTAGTGGAAGAATCAGGGTCTAATCTTTTAATTTGCTAACTTAGTGCTCCTTGAAAGATAATATGCCACCTCTCCCCTGAAGGCAAATATCACGGATAATTTTCTGCAAATGTGCTTATGAATTCAAATAAAATCTGGAACTCCAGATTGTTTGCTCCCCCCAAAAAGCATTTTTTAAAGATTAAGAAAGTAAAATGTGGGCAACATATACATAGGCACAAGAGAAACCATCTCTGGAAGTCTTGGGAGTGCTTAATAGACTAGAATGAATGTTTAGAGGGCTTTCCCTTATTGGTAAACAGTTCTGGGAAAATTTAAATTCTTTACTTTTTCCTGTGAGATCCTCAGAAGTTAAAAGAAAAGGCCACACTGATTAAAAAAAAAGAGGGGGAGAAAGAGAGAGAGAGGGAGAGAGAGAAGTTAATGGGGAAAAGGGAGAAGTAATGAGGAAAAAATGCATGTTTGGACATATTTGGAAAACATCATACAAGTTGAATATCCCATATCCAAAATGCTTGGGGACCAGAAGTGTTTGGATTTTCTCAGGTTTTGGAATATTTGCATTTATAGTATAGGTTAAACATCCCAAATCTGAAAATCTGAAATGCTCCACTGAGCATTTCCATCGAGTATCATGTCAGCACTCAAAAAGGTTCAAATTTTGGAGCATTTCAGATTTAGGGTGCTCAAACTATATTAGACGAGTATAACAAAGCCCACTCTGTTAGGATTCCGATGGGGAATGGTAATAAATGAACAGAAAACTGGGACTAAAAAGGAGGGCGGGGCATGTTGACTAATCTTTGGCAAACCAGTCTAACAGAACAAAAACAAAAGGTTTGCACATCTTTCCCCTTCACACTTTAAGGGTTACGGCAAAAATACATATGGAAATTGGATTGTTAAAATTTGGTGTATGTTCACAATGGAATATTACTCAATTTTGAGAAATGACAGTGAGCTAGCACCACTTATATAATCCTGGATTAAGCTTGAGCCCATTATTCGAAGTGAGGTGACACAAAACCAGAAGAATGGGCCCCACTTGTACTCGCCATCAAATTGGTATTGACTGATTAACACTATGGTGCTCAAATGGTGGGAGTGTTCACTAGGGATTTGGGGGCTGGGGGGTAAACCCTGAGCAATGTGGTGGGCACTGTGGAGGGGTGGGACATGCTTGAAAAGTAGTTGGGGAGCGGAATTAAGGGTCTCAATAGGGGAAAGGAATTCCTCAAAAACTGATTTATGTGATTACCTGTACACCTCGGTAAATTCACTGATAATCATTTAATTGTACACTTAAAGTGGAGTAAAGGCATGATATGTAAAGTATAATTCAATAAAGAAAAAAAAGAACAAGAAATAAAAAAAAAAGAAATAAGTAAACTCTAAAAAAAAAAAAAAATGAATCAAGACCAGGCAAACGATAGAACTGAAAACAAGTGACAGTGCCTGGGAGATGATGTAGCTACGAACACAGATATGGATACATACATGAATATGAATGTGACTATAAATATGGATATGGGTATGGATGCAGATGAGGACGTGGATGTGCATTGGAAAAGGCTGTCTCATATACGCCATCTTTCCATCCTTGCTCCATCCACCACATAAGAATGGATCTTGGCCCTGGGACACTCCCTTACCAAGAACCTAAGAGTTCTCAGCCCGTGCTGGGCTTGTCACTCTGTGTGGAAGTATCTTTCCTGTTTCAGACGCAGTGTGTACTCCTTTGCTCTGCTGAAGCACGTGCAGGATATGGCACCTCGCCAACTCCACTACCACATCTGTGCCTTGTGGGGAGGGGATGGGGTCCTTCCACTGCAGCACAAGCAGGGTGCGTGCAAGCCAATGGCCCCATGTTAGCTGTCGGGACGGCCCCTCTGGCCATACGGTACCCATGCCTGCTCCCAAAGCTGATCGTGCTGTCTCTTCTCTGTGTGAGTAAAGCTTTGTTCTATCCACTGCTTCTTGACTGTGTTGTATTTTCCTTAGTGATTCTAATACCAAGAAGCAGTGGGCAGAAGTGCTTAGATTTCTACTCCTGATAATACAAAACAACTGCCACTAACTGGACAAAGTGGATGTGGATGTGGATGTAGATATGTAGATGTAGATATTAATAAAAGAAGGAATAATTGATTGAACGAGTGAATACATGTAAGGAGGGAGAGAGTCCTGGAGTAGGGAGAATAAGGAGGGGGCAGAGGCACGCAGAGGTGGCAATGTAGAAGACGTGTCCACCCCTGGGAAGACACTCACTGAGCTGGAGCAGAGAGTTCTTGTAACAGAAGTAATGTTTGGAAAGTAGCAGACAAGCAGTTATGAAAGATTTTGGATTTGCTCTGTGGGCTTGTCATGGTATTTATACTTATACAATTTGCAGACATTTCTATAGCACATCAGAATTGACAGAACTATCTTCAACATGCCTGAGTTCATATGAGCGTATATTATTTCTCTAGTTTCCTCTGGGAAAGCTGAGGTGCAGACACGGCTTCTACCGGCCCTTTCTCTAGGACCACTTTGAGGTCAGGGATTGTGTCCTAAATCGAACAAGCAGTAAAGACATAAAAGAGCTCACTTTAGGCTCTGATGATGGAAGGCAGCTGGAGGGGTCAGTAGCGATGGTTAGATAAAGCCATAAGTTTATTTATTCAAAATATTTTAAAATGTTAAAATCAAAATATGAAACAAAAATCAGGAAGTTGAGAAAAATGAAATTATATAGATGTCAAAATTGGAGTGTCAGAAGAATACAGATATACAGACCATATGGACCTTCGTGATTTCTACCAATGAACTACCCATTTGATTTTGATTTTGTGCAGCCTCGTAGCTAAAACCAATCCCAGAGTTAGACCACAGGACTCCTCCACATAGATGGTCTTCTTGTGGGACTTTGTTTGGCAAAGGAAGCTTTGGAAAAAGCTAGTAAATATCATTGAATAAACTCAGAATGATTTAGACCTGAATACTTTTCAAAGCAAAGGTTGCCAGTTTTTCACAAGAAAAGATTTTAATAATGTACCACGGAACATGCAGTTTTGCCAATGAGTATTCCAGGTTGAATTAGTTGGCAATTATGTCACTAAAGTCACCAGGAAAAAAGCTCGAGCTATTGTTAAGGGTTATGGGCTATGAGACAATCACATATTTGTAGTCATCAGCCCAAAATAGAGCTTTGGAAGTGTTGATAGGAAGCCACCCTTGCTGCCAATAATTAAACAGAGGATCATTTACCCATTGAAGTAACAACTTCAGCCAAAGAGAAGATTCTTTTCTTCTAGTCTCTATGGGAATGTGGGCTGGGGCGCATTCCTGAGTTATCATTCAACCATGATAGGTAGGATCCTGTGCTGCCTTTGTAGTTCTGGGGTCCCCATGAAGAGAGCCTCCAAACGCACTGTGTGATGGTGATGCCAAGGGAAGATTGCAGCTCTATGAAAAAGAACAGAACTTGGATGCTAGAATTTTGTTTTGTTTTGTTTTGAGAATGTAATAATTTGGAAGGGTTTAAAAAATGAGAGAGTGAGTCCATTTTGCCTTCCCCTGATGCAGTTGAATTGATTTGTTTGAGGCATGGAGAAGCCAAGTGCCTGGCCCTGGTATAGGTCATAAATCAGCCTTGTGACCCATAGTTTGACAACAGATAGTCTCACCCTTTCCCCCCTGAAATCACTGCAGAGGTGGTGTCTTCTAGTTTGTGATACTAGAACCAGGATATCAACCTGTTCTAGGCGATATTTCCTGCACAGTCACCTAAAGGGCCCCCAAAACCAAATGTCTTCTTTTCCCTGAAGGCATCTAGACCCAGAACATCTGCATGTTGGAAGCTCAGGGACTGTGGAGTAGAAAAACATGACCCCTTTCCCTCCCTTATATGTTTTTTTTAGGTTCAAAAAAAGCAGGTGCAAATCACAACTGAATTTAAAACCCCCAAAGTGGCCAAAGCAAATCAACTTAACAACAACAAAAAAAGAGCCTATTATAGCAAAACCTGGAGGAAAACTTGAGCTGTGGCACCTCCAAGCAATAGTCAAGTCCCTGGCTGATTCAAAGCCCTCAGGAGCACGTGTTGATTGAATTCCCATGATCTAGTGGCTGGCCTCATGTGAGGGCGAAGGGGGCCGTTCCTGAGCCAGATGTCTGTGGTTGTGGGTAAATAGATTGATATCCTAGCAACTTGCAAAAGCCACGGTACCTTAGACAGGGCTTGTTTTGCATTTTGTTAACAGGGCAGCAGGTTTGCAATGGGGGCCTGGGGATATTCTGAGCTGAGCAAAGATGTTCTTGATAAATATGTGAATTCATTTCCTTCTGGTCCTCCTTGGCTACCCTTTGCAAGTGGAAGTCATTGTCCTATTCAGCTTTCCAATGTCCTTTTGAAATTTGAAATCTGCTCTCTGTTTTAAAAATGTAGAAAACAATATCATCCATTCACCAAACTTTCACTGACTGCCCAGTGCCAGGTCCTATGCAGGGTAGGGAAAATGGACATGTTTAAGTTGTGGTTTCCACCCTCAAGAAGCACATCGTTGAGTCAGGAAGACTTACTGCAACATCTGGACTAGACTTGCTGCATCCACCGTGGTGTCCTGGAATTTGCCGTTCCTTCTGTTTAGACAGAATGCCCTCGGGCCCCTCTCCCCTCTCCTGGAGGCCTAACTCCACGCCCACGCGCAGTCGAGTTGTCCATGCCTCTGGGATGCTCTATACTTTGCACACATCCGTTTAACAGTTTCACCTAGGATGGGGTTATCTGCTATCCTGCTTCGTACTTCTTCTAGACACACTCCTTCATCCTGTACCAGCTCCTGGCATGTGGTTGGCACGTGGTAGGCACGAGATCATCATTAGTGGAGTGAGTGAGTGGATGAATTCACAAGGGAAGTATAGCACTCTAAAGCCTAACTACCTCAGTTTAAATGCTAGGTCCAATGCTTATGGGTTGGGTGAACCTAGCTGAATTATTTTGCCTTCTAACAGTCACTTGTTCTACGTGTAAAATGGGAACGGGACCTACTTCACAGGGCTACTGCGAGGACGAGCAAACTCTTAAGTGCCTGTCAAAATCACTGCCAACTGGTCAGCACATCACAGATAGTAGCCACCAGGACGTGCTGAACGCCCACATGTGCCAGACAACGTGCTAGGAAATGAGGTCATAAAATGAATAAGGTAAGTGCCTGCTTTCAATGAACTCCTAGGCTGGGTGGGAAGACAGATGTGAAATTAAAATTAAATTAATTAAATTAAAAGGCGGTCTCACGCCTATACTCCTCGCACGCGGGGAGGCTGAGGCGGGAGGATTGCTCGAGGTCAGGAGTTCAAAACCAGTCTGAGCAAGAATGAGACCCTGTCTCTACTAAAAAAATAGGAAGAAATTATCTGGACAACTACAAAATATATATATAGAAAAAATTAGCTGGGCATGGTGGCACATGCCTGTAGTCCTAGCTACTTGGGAGGCTGAGGCAGAAGGATTGCTTGAGCCCAAGAGTTTGAGGTTGCTGTGAGCTAGGCTGACGCCACGGCACTCTAGCCTGGGCAACAGAGTGAGACTCTGTTTCAAAAACAAAACAAAACAAAAGCTGTCTTACTAGTAAGTGGGATATTAGGGTATGGACGTGGAGGACCTAACTCAAGCCAGGGTTGAGGGGTTAGATCAGTGACTTCACAGCAGAAATGATACCAAGGATCATGAGATCCAAGTGGAAAATCAGATTCAGAATCTTTAAGGCCTTTGCCAAACCTGTTCTAAATATTCCAACAGACCTCAGCATTCCCTTGCCTTGTAAAGTCTTCCCCTAGCCATATTGCTCGTTACGATTCTTCTCTGAATTACATAACTGTGTTGTTTTACAAAGAGCTTCCGCATATCATCTTTCATCAGAGTCTTCCAACTTCCCTGTTAGATAAAGCAGGTAATATCCAGTTCATGGGGGAGGAAACTGAGGCTCAGAGAAACAACACAGCTTCTAAGTGATATCAGCTAGACATAACCCCAGGGCTGACACCAAGTCTGATGCCCTTTCAACCCCCACTGTCTGTAAACTGATAACAAACCAGAAGCCACCAGCTCTGTACCTTGGTCACACTGTGTCCCCTACATGAAATTTCCTCCCTCATTCCCTCAGTTTGTCTGAATCTTTCTCTTCTTTGAAGTCCCTGCTCCCACCCTAACTCCCCCAGCAAGTTGCTTCCCTGTCCACACAGCCTGCAGGGGCTCTTGAACTCTGAGAAGACCCACTGTCTAGGCTGTGACAAGACATTGACATCCTCTGGCCGCCTGTTTATGGCTCTTTTTTATGTGCCCATGTCTGCCTCCCCCACCTGGCTGTGAGCCCCTGGAAGAAGAAACTGTGTCGCGTTAACCTCTGCACTTGGTATAAGCTAGATGCTTAGTAAATGCCTGTTGATTTAGTGAATGGTATCAAGGTTCTTAGCCAACCTTCCCTTTGGGCTGACGAGAACATACTCGTGGGCGAAGCAGACTAGCTTTTACTAGGCAATTAGGCCCTGGGTGTGGAGATGGAAGACAAAGTCTCTGCATGAGTAAACACCCGTCTAGTCAAGAGACAGCAAGTACATAGATAATAACTGTACACATTGGGAAGTTTCAAATAGACTAAGGTACAAGGTGCAGTGGGAGAACCTGGGCCATAGGGCAGGAGGGAATAGAGGGAGGGGATGAAAGCAACAAAGGGAAAGTGAGGGAAAGGTGAGATCCGAAGACAGTCTTAGAGCATGAGTAGGAACTGACCAGGAGGTCAAAGGGTGGCACAGTGGAATGTAGAAAGGGGCTCCAAGGGCCAGAAAAGAAACAACGAAATAGCCCAGAGTCGTGAAAGCACAAGAAATGGGTATAAAAGTATCAGGGGGATTGTTTAATTGCCATCCTAAAGTCCAAATAGATTCTCTCTCCTGGATGGAGAAATGGATAGATAGATGGAGGGATAGATGGATGGATGGATGGGAGGGAGACAGGGACGGATGGATGAATGGATAGGTGGATGGGAAGATGAATGGATGGATATTATGAACACTCATTCAGGAAGAATAAAGAGGGTCTAAAGAGGAGACAAAAGAAGAGCTCTTGACTCTGAACATTAGAATTGTTGGTATTAATAATAATGCTTTTATGTCAACAAAAGCAACAATAAGTTTATTATGAAACAATTATGAAATAAAAGTAAGAAATTTTTAAAATTACTCTTAATCCCCACCTCTAGATATGACCATTGTTAACATGTTGGTATAGGTCTCTCTAGTCTTTTTTCTTTTGTGTCTTTCTGTCTTGTCCATTTTTCTGTCCATATACTCTACATATTTTCTTATGTATCTACCTGTAATCCTTCTATCCATCCATCTGTCCATCTATTCATCTATAGATTTCTAAAATGGGCTCATATGGTACTTTACACTTGTAACCTAGTTTTTCTAATCAATTTATTAGAAGAATACAGTTAGGTCTACCTATTTTTAATCAAATATTAATAACTGCATAGTGTTCCATCCTATAAAAGTAGTACAGTTGGTTTAACCAACCCACCTCTTTTTGGGCCATTATCAAAGAAGTTTCAATAAATATTGGTGCTCCCCTTTGAAGCCGAAGTTACAGCAAAGGGGCTACTTTTCTCTAAGTTTATGAGGCTCTGGATTGATTGAGCAAAACTTGAACTTCATACAGGGTCATATTTAATCCTTGACATAAATCAGTTGCCTCCTGAAGCGACATCTCTTCATCTTCACTGTACCTCTCCCTGCAGCAGCCAGATGGGGCAGAGGGGCCTCTCCCACAGCACAGTACATTAGTGCAGCCATCAGCTGTCACTGGGCTTCTCAGGCTGCTGCACTCTGGCGGCTCCAGTTCTCCTGCATCTTCACAGCTCCGGTGAGTTCAGAGCTGTCAACTAACGCAGCTGCAAAGAAATGCCAAAGATGGATTTACGGTGTGAGGCAGTGACTTTGTGACCCCCCAGATGGGAAAGCAGATGCCTTTGAAATAAGACTAGTCAATATGGCAAGAGGAGGGAAGGAGGCACTTACCTCATAGTAAAATAGAATCTATCCTGCCACTTCCTCGAAGCTTAAAATATTCAATGGCTCCCCATTACTTACAAGAAAATTACTACACTTTACAGTCCAATGAAGAAGAAATGGATGTGGTGGAAAGAAGACTGGCTGGAAAGCCAGAAGCTATAGATTCTGGCTACCGTCTTGCTACCTACTAGCTGTGTGACCTGGGCAAGTCACCCCCTTCTTGAGTTTGTTTTCCTCCATCTCTAAAATGACCATACGTAGATGACGTATGGGTGTTTGGATAAATGAGTCAGGGAAAAGTCATGCACCATTTGAAAAGCATATACTGAGGGACTCCCATGTGGTGAGTGTAGAGTTGAGCAAGGCAGACCAGTCTCTGACTATGGAACTTGCACTCCAGGGAGTGGGGGTCAGAACATAAAATAATCAATAGACTTTCCAATGGGAATAAGTGTCCCAGTTGGATTGAGTGGTCAGGAGATGGTGACCCAGCAGCCAAGGTTGGAATGAGAAGATAGAACAAGCCATGGGCGGATACCATGACGAGGCCCCTACAGGCAAAGGTGAGCTTTGTGTTCAACTGACTAAATGCCTATTTATTTAATGTCCCTTTGCTAGATTCTAGGGATTCAAGGACAAACAAAAAACCTCAGTCTTCTCCCTTCACTGGGCTTAGGGTGAATTAGGCGACACAGACAACTAAACAGGTGACTGTTTGGCAGTTGATGAGCACTATGATGAAGAGAAAGAACTCGGAATGCTTCTGGGAAAATGTGACAGGAGCTTCTGCCCTGGCCCAGGAATACCTTGAGGAGGTCTTCCCTGAAGAGGTGTCATGGAAGCTGAGGTCAGATCAAGCAACATGAAAATTGTTTTTAAAAGCCATCATGGGACTTGAGTTCTAATCTACCTGCCATGCCCACTCTTTGACTGGCCACCCCTGGGATTCTGTTGAACCCTAAGTGACTTTGCAGAAACTCTTTACTCATTTGGAGGAAGCACAGGACATTGCAAGGAAAATATACGAGATCCATTAAAGCATTCAATAAATATTTATGCTGTCATGCTATCTTATCACAGGGGTTCTAAAACTCTAGTGCACATCAGACTTCCTGAGGGGGCTTGTTGAAACACAGATTGCTGGCCCCCACCCCCTGAGTGACTGACTCAGGAGTTCTGGGTAGGGCCTGAGAATTTGGCCAAGCAAGTTTCCAGGTGATGGAGATGCTGCAGGTCAGGGGACCACACTTTGAGAACCGCTGACTGAGAGGTAGTGCGTAACTTTCTGGAAATGACGTTTAGGGCATAGGGGTGTTTTCTAATTCTCCTCCAGGCTTGTAGAAGGCAACAGAGAGAACGGACCTGGGGACAGGAGCTTCCAGTCCAGGCCATCTGGGGCCCCCTCCAGCCTGGTTTCCCTATCAGAGATTTTATAGCCAGTGGACCCTGAAGAACAACACACGTCTTTGCTTTGGCATTTGTGTTCTA
Organism: Lepilemur ruficaudatus; assembly: GCA_963574885.1. NCBI lineage: Eukaryota > Metazoa > Chordata > Mammalia > Primates > Lepilemuridae > Lepilemur > Lepilemur ruficaudatus. Next base: position 102,315 of record CAUYRT010028924.1, read on the forward strand.
ATATGCAAACAAACGTAGAATTTTTTCATACTTTCCAAAAAAAAAGTAGAGGGATGTTGTCAAGCGTTATCATCTGTATGTTTGTGTCTCCCAAAATTCATATGTTGAAATGCTAACCCACATGTTAATGGTAGTAGGAGGTGGGGCCTTTAAAGTGATTAGATTATGAGGGTGGAGCCCTCCCATAGGTGGGATTAATGCACTTATAAACGAGGCCCTAGAGGAAAGTGAAGCTGTGAAGCTGTGAATCAGGAAGCAGCCCTTATCAGACACCAAATCTGTTGGCACCTTGATCTTGGACTCTCCAGCCTCTAGAACTGTAAGAAATGAATTCTGTTGTTTGTAAGTCACCCAGCCTATGGTATTTTGTTATAGCAGCCTGAACAGACTAAGATACCGAGCCAAACACACAAGCTCCAAACATACATTTTCAGCTTGTCCTCTTGGGTTGTTTTCCGTTAGTTCTTTTTCTCTCAGTCATGTGACTGCCAAAGTCCATATTGGCCCTCTACTGGGTCACACTTCGATGGCCCCTTGGCTCTGATGAAACCAAGACAAACTCACACAAGTATACCACAGTGGGCAAAGCCCCAGCTTCACAGTCACATAACCCTGGGTCTGAATTCCAGGCCAGCCCCACTTAGCAAGGAGCCTTCATGGGAGTTACTTAATCTCTTTAAACCTTAGTAGAATGGTGGGCAGGGGCGGTAATAGCTTCACCGAGTTGTTGGGATAATTAGGAGAGATGATGAACGTTGTGCCTCTGAGCATAGTGCACGCACAGTGCCTTTGAGACGCTCACAACATTCTGTCATTTAAAGTGGTGCTGGACATTGCTGGCTCTAGGACATCACCTTCTTCTACACTTCCTGAGGCCTCAAAGGCCCACAAGAGGGAATGGTGGGGCTTACTCTGCCTTTCTCCATGGCACAATTGCAGGCCCTCAATATCTTTTACCTGGATTACTGCAATGGCCTCCAAAGGGACTTTTCTAGGTGCCCCCAGAGCACCCCTCCAACCCTCCTCTTCACTGTCACCAAGGAAACGTGTGTCAAGCAGAGGCACGATCATGCCCCTCACCTGCTGAAAACCCTCCAGAGACTCTCCACCACCCAGAGAAGAGACCACATCCTCAAAATCTACAGAAGGCAAGACGAAACAGAAATGAATGCCAGGGCCATGGGTAGGTGAAGGGGAGCAGTGGGGATTGTGGTGAACCAGAGCTTGGCCGTCTAAAGGCATCCAAACTCAGAATTCTGTAAAACCCTCCATGGGCCAAATAAAGCTTGTGCTGGCACTGAGTGCCTGGCCTTGACTGCCAGTGTGTGAGAGCTGGCCTACAGCATGAGGCCCGATCTCCTTAGCCTGGCTTACAAGGTTCAGTGTTCTTGCTGTGCCCTGCCTCACTTCAAATTCACGCAGCTGCTGAACTGTTTGCAGTTCCTCCACGTGTGCCATGCTGGTACTGAGCCATGTGCCTTTGATCAAGCCTGGAAGGCCCTTCATTCAGCACATGAAGAAATTCTCCTCATCCCTTTAAAACTCAATTGAGGCAACACCTTCTTCAGGATGCCTTCTTTGCATTTATTCCCAGTCTGTCAGATGGATGTGTAGCTTCTCCTGGGGCCCCAACAATGTCTGTTGCATTTCTCCATCATTTTAATTATGTTCTTTTTGCCTCTGCCTCCCCTCCTAAGATGTAAGCACCTAAGATCAAGGACCAAATGTCAATCACCTTTGGCCTAGCAAAAAGAAGTGTTCCATTGTTGTTACATGAATGAATGGAGAGGCAGGTGCTCCTCGCTGTGGTGGGAAGGAATCTGAACAGTGAGTAGCCCGAGAGGAGCAGCATTAGTGACAGGGAGAAATTGGGAGAGGCACTGGAGTGGTCACCTGTCTCTTCCTTTCCGTCACAGGAATGGGTAGAAGACAAGGAAAGCAACCAGATTTGAGGAGCAAGAATGCTCAGCTACTAAACACTGTTTCTCCTTACTGATGATTCAAATTTCCAGAAAGAATCTGATTGTCCCATTAAATAAATCACCTCTGGCCCCAGTGGGCCAGTTGCCCACTCCAGACCCTCTCCAGACACCAGCTGGACTTCCCACTGTCTGCCTGTAGGCACAGCCCTTCTTGGCTGCGATGGAGGCAGGACCATCTGCTAGAAAGCATGGCGCCTTCCACGGATCAAACCTCTATCTTAGTTCAGGCTGCTATAACAAAATACCATAAATTGGGTGGCTTATAAACAACAAATATTTACTCTTCACAGTTTTGGAGGCTGGGAAATCTAAGATCAAGGTGCTGGCAGATTCAGTGTTTGGCAAAGGCCTATTTCTCATACATGATGCCTTTTATGCGTCTTCACACGATAGAAGGGGCAAGGGAGCGCCCTGGGGCTGTTTTTTGTACAGGCACTGATCCCATTCACGAGGGCTCTGCTCTCGAGACCTCATCACCTCCTACCTGCTAATACCATCACACTGGGGATTAGGATCTCAACATGTGAGCCTCGGTTGGGACAGGATGTGCACATTCAGACCACAGTGATCTCTGAAGGTTTCCGAGTGTGGCAAGGGTTCTTCAGCCTGGGTGGTGCAGGGCTCGGGGCTGAGACTAGGTGATCTTTGTGAGGTCTGTAGGGTACAAACTTTAAGGAGGGGTCACTCTCAGGGCTGTGCAAATGCCTCGTTTGCTTCACCCTAATTCTAGCCCTAATGGCTGATTTTGTGCATGACTTAAATGGAGTCACTGTCTCTTTTGTTTCTTTCTCTGAAAAATGAAGGGGTCAAACTATGTGGCCCGTTAGGTTGTCTGGCTTTGAAAATGCTCTACGCTCCCCAGCTCCTGTGACAGCCGCCCTCCCTCTGTCTCACCCACTGGACATTCCCCCTTTGTCCTAGAGGGACCTGATCCTCTATGTGATTAGCCTCCCTGGCCATGCTTGGCTTGGCTTTCAAGGGCTCAGTTCACAAGCCACTTAGCAAAGGCAGTCACGAAAGAACAACATAACATCTGTTCTGGGCCTTCATGGAGGACATGCCTCACATTCCTCCCCTCAAAGCAAAATTGATCGGCCTTGACCTGGGGCTGCACCAGAGAGACGGAACCCTTGGAGGGCTGGGGTGCCATTCGGTGCCCAGATGAGGTCAGTCACCACATGGTCCTTGGTAGCCTGGAAGAATGAGAGGCATTTGCCTCCCCTATTAATCTCTCAGAAGAGTTATGAATATCTTGGGTCTAATTGACACTTTGCATCTTGACAGGAAAAGGGGCCTGAGTTTTGATTCCCACTCAGAAAAAGTTCATGGTGTTTTCTTCCTCTGAGATAAAACCAGAGGAATGCAGAGATGGGGAGGGGGAGATAGGAAGGAGGGTGAGGGGATGAGAGGATGTCATTCATCCAGTTCAATCTCAAATCTGATACTCGAACCCAAGCAAAAAGAGTTCCATCAGTCAGCCTGAGGATGGATACTTCTCCAAAGGCAGCTCATTTCTCTGTTGGATGGCAAAGATTATTAGAAATTTTTTTTAATGATAAGCCAAAATATATCTCTTTGACAAACTCACCTATTAATCAGTGTGGATGAGGAACAAGTCAATTTCTTATCCAAATAATTGCCCTTAAAGTCTTTGAAGACATTATCATATCCCTCTTGAATCTCCTATTTCCTGTACAAAAAAAATCCCTAGTTTTTTCAGCCCATCATTATACTACAGATTTTCCAGGCGCTTCCTCCCCTCTGGCGCACTCTGGCCTCCCTCTTTTGAAATCACCGTGTGTCAGTGACCTTCAGGGTATCAGCGTGGGGCCAGAACCGTACATGGCTGTGTGAGGATGGAGCGCGGGATAATCATCTCAGCTTGCAGAAGTCACTGGGCAGGGCAGAGCCAGAACACAGTCCAGTTCTGTGGACTCCCAGGTTCCTGGGGCTGATGGAGACAACGTCAACAAACCAGCAGAAGAGACGACCTTTGCAACACACAAACATTTTGCGTGGAATTTACTGTGTGTGTATCATGATTTGAGGATTCCACAGACCAACGAAGCCAGCACACTCACAGTTACAGGAACTCTGACCAAACCAGTGCAAATCACAGGTGTTTAAAAGCAAGTAGGGTAGTGTAGTGGGAAAGGTCTGGGTGAGGATTCAGGCCTCTAGACACCCATGTTGCCCAAACTGTCTTCCTTTTGTTGATTATTAACAGCTGTGTTAGCAGCTCGGTTTCTGTCTCTACTGCACTTTTAGGAGATGCACACCCTTCCCTGGCTCTCCTTAGCTTAAAGTTCTGAAATAATTATTCTTTCATTTCATTTGATACCAGATTTTGCATATTTTTAGCAATCTTATGATTCCCACTTTAAGATATATATTAGTCCCATGAATATGCACAATATTGCTAAGGAAATGAAAAAGAACTCTATTCTTGACTTGTCCCAGCGGTTTCAGATGCTACCTATACAATGACATCTCCCAAACTTTTATCCCAATCCTGTATCTGAAGCCTGTATCCCAAATTGTGAGCTACACTATGTAATGGGACCTCTCCCTTGGAGATTCCTTATATGCCTGAAATTTTCCATCTCGCTTCCCCCATCCATTGCTCGAATTATCTACCTCGATCAATGGTCCTGCCATCACTGCCAATCATAGCACTGTAATGCTGAGGGAGAAAATTCACATTTCTTGAACATCCATTGTGAAGCTTAACAATGCTGCAGTGAAAATATTATCCCCATTTTATAGATAAGAAAACTGAGGCACACTTGCTCATGCCCCACATCTAATCTTCCAACAAATGTAGTGGGAACAAAGACCTGAACAGATACTTTTCCAAAGAATACATACAGATGCACAACAGGTATATTAAAAAAATGCTCAATATCCCTATCCACCAGGGAACTATAACTCAAAACCACAATGAGATATCACCTGGAATCTGTTAGAATGGCTATTATCAAAAAGACAAGAAATAACAAGTGTTGGCAAGAGTGAAGGGAAAAGGGAACCCTTGTACACTGTTGGTGGGAATGCAAATTGGTACAGCCCTTGTGGAAAACCACATAGAGGCTCCTCAGAAAGTCAAAAATAGAACTACTATGCGATCCAGCAATCTCACTATGGCTATACAGCCAAAAGAAATAAAATCCGTATCTCAAAGAGATATCTATACTCCCATGTTCATTCCAGCATTAGTCACAATAGCCAAGATATGGAAACAACCCAAATGTCTGTCAACAGAAGAACCGATAAAAAAAATATGGTTTATACGAGGGCTGTCCAGAAAGTGTCCAGCCATGTAACTGTTCATGTTATATTAACAATGGCTGGATACTTTTTGGACTGCCCTTATATATATAAAATCCTGCCATTTGTGACAACAGAGATGAGGCCAATATGCTAAGTAAAATAAACCAAATACAGAAAGACAAATACCATATCATCTCACTTATATGTGGAATCCTAAACAGTTGAACTCATAGAAGCAGAGAAGCATCCAGTGGTGGCTGCCAGGGGCTGCTGGAGTTGGGGAAATGAGGAGATGTTGGTCAAAGGATAAATGAATAACTTCTGGGAATCTAATCACAGTGTGGTGACTACAGTTAATAATAATGTATACTTGAAATTTGCTAAGAAGGGTAGATCTTAAGTGTTCTCGCCACCAAAAAAAAAAAAAAAGTAACTACATGAGGTGATGGCTATGTTAATTAATTTGATAGTGGTAATTATTTCACAACATATACATATATCAAATCATCATAGCACACACCTTAAATCTATACAATTTTTATTTATCAAATATGCCTTATTAAAACTTGGGAAAAAATAAAAACAAAAAATCAAGTGCAGTTTGGGCTCTACTTTCAAAGTGCTTGTACAGTTTTGGTGTATCTTACAAGTTTCCAGCACAGCCTGCTTGGTTCCAGCTGCCATCATCTGCTGCTGCGGTCATTGCAATCACCGCCAGAAAGCTCTGTCTGCTCCCATCGCTGCTCCTCTAAAAGCTCAAATTGCAGAGCCCTAGCAAGAAGTTTTTGTGTGATTCTGATCAACTCCAGCAGTGAGATGGAAATCCACCTTTCCACCTGCCTGGAGGCCCTGTGTGATCTGCCTCCCATTCCTCCTGGACCTCATCCCCAGCTGCTTCTCCCACGCACAAGGCACTCTCGCCTAAAGGCACTTGCACTTGCTTCTTCCCTCCATCTAGAACCACTTCCCTCAGGTAGCCACATGCTCTGCTTCCCCATCTCATCTGCCTGCTCACATGGGATGGTAGCAGAGAGGTCTCCCCTGACCACTCTCTACATAAATTGCACACCCTTCTCTCTCCTTACCTTCATCTCCCCACTAATTTTTCTTCATGGCACAGCAACAGCTAACATATACTTTACATTTTTATTTGTTTGTTGTCCAGCTTTCTTCATTAGAATATAAGCCTCATAAGCTTATACTCTAGTGACAAAATTTGTTTCATCTGACACCCAGTAGTTGATCAATAAATAGTCAATGAATGAATAAGAGTCACTAGTAACTGGCAAAGCAGGGAGTATCCAAGGTAGTGTGGGATTCAGAGACCCTCTCTAACAAAAATGATTTGGTGGGAGGAGGAACATTTGACCTGGAAGGGAGGACTAATTTATAGAACAAGGAAGGGAGTCATGAGGTCATAAGGACTGATTTCAACTGCTTGAAGAGCTGACTACAGACTAGCAGCAGACTTACTCCGCATTTTCCATCAGCAAAACTCCTGAATAGTTCTCCAGGCAGACAAACGGGGTGTGGCAGGCACTCACGACAAAGGGAATCATGTGAGCACCATGTTGCTGCTGATATGTAGAAAGACATGGCTTATGTGTTAAATACCCATTAGTCATGTGTAGCTGGAGAGGAGTGGTGGCTGATGAGGCCAGAAGGATAAACTGAATGGGCTATGTGGAGTTTTGACTTTTATTGCATTCACTCATTAATTCACATGAGCATCACATGCTCTACATGTAATGAGCGCACATTATATCCCAGGCTCTGTGCTAGGTCCTGGGGATGCAAAGCCTGTAATATAGAGTCCCTGTCATTGAAGGATGGGAATGAACATTTGCCAAGGTCGTAATGCCCCGCACACAATAGATACTAAAAAAAAAAAATTGTATGCCTGAATACAGGTATCTTAGCCCATTTGGGCTGCCATAATAAGACCTTAGTTAGACGAGGTAATTTATAAACGACAGAATGGTTCTAGCAAATGGAAAGTCGGTTCTAGCGAATGGAAAGTCCAAGATCAAGGTGCCAGCAGATTTAGTGTCTGGTGGGAGCCTCTGTGCTTCGTAGATGGCGCTTTTTTGCTGGGTGCTCACATGGTGGAAGGGGCAAAAAGATTCTCTTCCTGCAAGCCTCTTTTATAAGGGTACTAATCCCATTCTCAGGACCTAATCATGTCCCAAAGGCTCCACATCTTAACACCATCAAGTTGGAGGTTAGGTTTGAACATATGAATTCTGGGAGACACAAACATTAGACTATAGCAGAGGGCTAGGTTTTTCTAGTTAACTTTCATATCAACCCTGTGGGGCACATAGAATTGTGCTCGTTTTGTAGGTGAGGAAACTAAGGTGCTGGGCCGTGGCTTCAACCCAGCTCTGTCTCACAGCACAGTTTTTTGTTTTGTTTTGGGGAATATTTCTTTTCTTTTTTGCACTGTGCCTTCTTATCTCCTCGAAGCATCTCAAACTCTTATCAATGACTTCATAGAGCCAGGCAGTAAAAAGAGAAGGGATGGATCCACTCTGCTCATCCAGAGAGGTTTTCAGTGGAGGCCGTATAAGATAAGTCTCTTTCCTCTCCTTAGCCCACTAGTTATCGGAACTGACTTGCTGTCACACCCTGGGGAGCAGCGTGCACCGTGGCCAGTTGGGTCAGCCTTGTGTTGGACCATCTGGACTTTGAATAGCAGTTTTCCCCTCGATTAACTGTGTGACCCTGGATGTATCACTCAATGTTGTTAAACCTCCGTTTTCTCATTCTTAAAATGGGTATTAAAATTATACGTCTGATAGCAGATCATTATGAAATTAAATGATATAAATAGTGTAGAATATTCAGCAAAATTAATCACACAAAATAAATGATCAATGATGCACAGACATGGGGTGATGAAGATCATGGTGATGAGGATGTTCTCACTTTGGTTGACAAAATCAAGGGCATTTCTGGCTGATTAAGTCAGCTTAGCAGCTTTCATTAGAAAACTATTCAGCAAAAAAGCCGGGACCCTGTCTCGTGAGATGTACTGTACCTTAGGAATGTTAAGGAGGAAGTTGCTGTCCATCCCACAAAACTACAAACCCCAAGAAGGGTTTGTTTCTGTCCTGTTCTAAATCCTTTTTAACTGGATGCTCCTTTTTAAGGAAATATTATGGCTTTTGCCTGGGGCCTAATCAGGTACCTATAAATGTATACGTTTATGTATGTGTATACAATACACCTCTTAAACTTCCCCTTGCTTTGGGATGCTGATCTGCATTTTGTGCATGTCTCAGCTATGCTTGGGCTGCTGCTCTAATATTTCTGCTTAGGCAGGCAGAGTACACCCACCCAAATGCATTTCAGCTAAACACGATTTGGTCTGGGACATTTTGGTAATCAGGGAAGACAAAGCAGATTGAAAGCATGTGAGAGACCAGTTTCCCAATGAGCTCAAACGTACTCTCCTGATAGAAACCTCTTGGCACAGTGCATGGGTGTGACTTAGTGGGGGGCGGGGTGGGAAGGGCCGGGGTCAGGTTGTGACAGGGAGATGAGGTTTTGTTCAAGCCAAAGGGCTCTGTCTGGGATGCTAGCCATGAGTAAAGCAAGCTCCAGCACAGATGTCTGAGATGTGGAGTAACCCTCTGTATTTATATTTCATAACCGATTTCCTGATGGAGATTTTTGGGAATTCACAGCATGTTGTTAAGGCCAGGCAATCCTTTGAGGTTTGTTATTCTTCTCCTGGGACTCTATAACATTCACTATGAGGAAAACCCAAGAAAATGACCGACTATGACCACCTGATTGTGACACGGCAAGAAGGAGGTGAATGGGTTATATCTACTCAGAATCTACTATGTGTTTTTCTTATTTTTTCTCTAATTATCACAGAAGAGATTCTAAGATACAGAGAGAAGCAGGAATTAGTATATGAAGATCCAAATGTCTTAGAAAGGTGTTGGGCATCCTTTGTGAAGTTGAGAAAGAGGGAAATTACCCTGCTCACTTCCAAGTCGTGAGCAGGGCATTGGACACTGAGCCAGGGAAACAGACAGCCAGTGGGCAAGGCCTGCTCCAAATCATTCCAGGAAGTTCTGCTCTAGTTTAGAGGGTTGTTCCAGGTTCCTTAGTGGTGGCCTCAAAAGATTTCCCAGATGAAATGAGGGAAGAGAGGTCATCCCTACTCCTTTGAAACTGATTCAGCCAAACCATTCATGTCAACTTTCTAGGCCAGTTGAGCAAAGCGATATCATATCCATTCAGTCTTCTAAAGGGAAATCATTCATCACTTATCCTTATTCTGTTGCACTGGAAGTAAATTTGCCAGATAAAATATAGGATACCCAGTTCAATTTGAATCTCAGATAAACAACACAACTTTTTTGGAATAAATATGTCCCAAATGTTTCATGTGACATACTAAAAAAGATAATTATTGTTTATCTGAAATTCAAATTTAACCAAGTGTCCTATATTTTTATTTACTAAATCTGGTAACTCCTTCCATAAGTCACTAGATGGCTTCTTAGAAGTGTGTCCCCCTTTAGGTGGTAGGAGGTACCGTGGCATAGCACAGCCTACAGAATGGGATAGTGATAGAATATGCCATCCATCCAGGGGAAGTGAGCCTCTTGTCACTGACAGCTCACCTGGCTGCTTCCATACCTTTCCTGCACATCTAACCCCTCATTATTCTGCTCCTGGGATAAGGAGCATGGACCCTGAGGCAGGTTTTTTTGGGTTTGAGCCCTGGTTCCACAGCGTGTAGCCGTATGGCCTCACATTAAGTAATGTAACCTCTCATGTGCTTCTAGTTTCCTCATCTATTAAAATGGGGGCAATAATAGCAATTACCTTATAAAGTTGTTTTGAAGCTTCTAAGTGCTCAGATCAGTTCTTGGCCCTTGGGGAAGAAATAAAAGATGTTACTTATTATTGTTGTTATTAATCCCTGGGAACTATATATAAAATCAGTTGGGCTGGTAAGAATCGTGTGGTCACATCAAGGCTGGGGCAGAATTTGGGGTCTCAGAAGCCATTGCAGAATGACTGCAGTTCAAAGAAGAAAAAGATTTCTGGAACATTTAGAGAGGTCCTCTTGTTTTACAGATGAAGAGAAAATTCAAGCCAGAGAGGCCAAATATCTGGCTCCAGACTTCCCAGGTGGTTGAGGGTAAGATCTAGGGGTGAAAAGGCAGATATGGATAAAAGAACCCAAAGGAATAGTGGAAAGCCTTTTGCTAGAACTCAGCAATTTAGAATCACAGAAGTATAAGATTTTAAAGTCACCAGGGGTGGCCAAGGAAGAATTTGCACCAGCCTAAGGCAAGACACTGACATAGGAGTTGAGTGTTCTCGGGGCTCTAGTCCCAGCTTTGCCATGGTGTTCACTGTGCATCTTTTAGCAAGTTCTTACCTTCAATGGCCTTCGGCCTCCCCGTGGTATAATGGAGAGAATTATCTTAGCTCTGTCTGCTTCCTGGGACTATTGTGAAACCTTTGGAAGGAATGACATCTTGGCTGCCTCCCAGGAACTCACTACCCAACGCTGCCCTTGTGGTCTCTCCTCAGCTGGTCAGAGTGCTGCCTTCCTTCTCATCCTTGGCCTCCAGCCCTCCAAGGCATGGGGTATCTGGCCCCAGCTGACTGATGACCAGCAGATTCCAGCAGGTGGTGTGAAGGTGGGGATCACTCATTCTTGCTTGGCTGGCCTATACTGCTCGTCAGCCTAGATTCAAGCCATGCAAAGAAAGCCTATGAACTCAGCTCTCAACTGATGCCTTTTGAATTGAGCCGCGTGACCTTGCTAAAAAGTTAAGTCTGATCTTGACATTCACCAGCTTAACACTTGCCTACAGGTGTTAACCTGATTCCCCATCTGCACCACCACGTATTACCTCTCACTCAGTCTACTGGACCGCAGCTTTTTGTGCCCACTTACCCCTGCTCAAATCCATTCTTCACATAGTCACCCCCAGAGCCCTCCAAAATAAAAAGCTAATTAGGCTGCATCTCTCCTGAAAACCCATCCTCCTCTGCAAGATTCTTCATTTGAAGTTCATGGATAGAGTTCAGGGATTATGTGAACACCTGGAAATGTACACCCTAGGTCTGTTTGTGGGCACGTTAACTTTGATCAGGTTCTCAGAGGGTTCTGTGATCAACCCCTTCACACACAGAAAAAAAGTTTACAAACCTCTGCTCTACAGGATAAAGTCCAAACTCCACCCAAAGCCCTTCACGGTACTTTGATGGTGTAGTTTTTGCCTACACCATCTTCATTTCGGATCTCTCAGCCCCACTGCTCACACGCATTTTGCTATTTCTCACCTTCTCGCCTTTGCTCAAGCTGTACCTGCTGTCTTGAAGACCTTCTTCTTCCCAACTCTCCCAGCGACCTCCCTCCCCTGGTCAACTGTGTCTTAACTAGTATAAGTCCATTCAAGAGTTCCCTCTTCCAGAAGCTTCCTCTGACTCTCTCCTTCCCTCCCTCCATGGGAGAGATGTCCCTCCATGGGCTCCCTCAATGGACACGTACCTGCCTCTCTAGAACTGCACTGTTCACATGGTGCTCATGAAGACGAAAGCGCTCTGAGGACAAGATCGAGTCTTGCTCATCCTTTCCTCCCTCCCCTTCTCTAAAGCAGTGGTTTCTGGCCCAGCAACATCAACCTTGCCTGAGACCCCGATAGAAATGTAATTTCTCAGGCCTCCTGAATCGGAATCTCTGAGGGTGGGGCCAAGCTGTGCTTTGACAAGTCCTGCAGGTGGTCCCAGTGCGGTGCAGTGCCTTCTCATGCCTGAGAACCCCAGGCCTGGAGAGACAGCCCTGGCTCTTGCCCCGTCCACTGCGCTAGCTCTGAGCTGGGCTTCTTGCTGGCTCCCCTGTCACCCTCCAATCTACTCTTCACACTACAGCCAGAAGGATTTCTTTGTAACACGTAAGGGTCCTGCTCAAAAGCCGTCAGCAGCTTCCTTTTGCTCCTGGAATTAAATCCAGGCTCCTCACCATGACCTACAGGGCCCTGCATGACCTGGCCCCAAACTGCCCTCCACCAGTTCTCAGACCACCCGTCCCTTCCTGCCTCAAGCCGTGTGCTGGCATGGGGAGACGTGCATGAGTGAGTCACCTTCTCTGTCCTTGAGGAGGAACAGTCAAGTAGGGGAGACAGACAGGGACACAAATAAACACATTGTCTACAGGAAGCAAAGCCATAGAGCTGCGTGTGTAGCACAGAAACAGCAAAGATTAATTCTGCTTGGGGACTTTTGTTCTGCAGCAATTTCCAACTCTGTTTCTCAAGTTCAAAGGTGTAGGTTTTTTTCATTGGTACATTCCAACACTAGGCATTTTGTCGCCCTGAGCCTCAGCCCCCACAACTTCCAATCAGGGACTGTGCTCCCAAAGCAGGGGTGTTGGGAGGAACGCATAGGAGTGTAAGTCAAACCTGCCAAGTGCAGGGCGAGGCTCCGCAGAGACCAGGGGGTCCCTTTTTTCGGGGTAGATTCGAGTTTTGATGTTGCAGGGGCCTGCCAGTCCTGAGCTTCAGCGGGAAACCAAGTATCTCCTGAACAAATGGAGGTGTTAAGAAGCAGGCTTGAAGTTAGGGCCACGGAGAAAGGAAAGTTTCCCTCCACATTGAGAAATCTCCCCCCTGTGGGTGTGGTGGCGAATGTGAAAGTAGAACCTCCTTCGTGGCCCATGCACTTACCAGAAGGGGCGGTGGGGCTTGCAAAGGCGTTACAGAAAGAGCAGCAGCTGAACAGGAACTGGGGCCGCTGGTTCTGGGAAGCCCAGGTTTCAGGGGGAGAGCCCGGCAGGCCCCAGTGTTTACAAACTTGGGGACAACCTGCACCCCGACTGTTAGGCCCAGAGCAACTTGTGGTGAGCTATTGGCACGAGCCCTCTGGAGCTGGAAAGTTGGAGAGAAAGTCAGGATCACTTCTCCAGGGCCCAGGGCTTGCAGACCTCTGGACAACAGCCTAAGCGTGGCTGCTGGGAGCAGGTGTGAGACAGAGCAGGCTGAGAGGGTTAGATATTCATTCATTCATTCACTCCCAATCTCCTAACCCATGAAATAGGAAAGGAATTTCTGCCCTATTTGGAATGTATAAAATGAGGAAGGGTTGAGGGAAGGTTGCTATGGAGATCAACTGGGACAATATATTCAGTTATTCATTTATTTAATGTACACTAAGTACCTGCTATAATAAAAATAATAATGGACACTTACTGAGTGCCTACTATGTGCCAGGCACTATGCTAACTACTTCAATCCTCACAACCACCTTCTAAGGTAGCTGCTCTGATTTTCATTGACAGATGAGGAAACTGAGGCTCAGAGAAATGACGAACGCAGATCACACAGGTAGGCAGTGGAGCTGGGATTTGAGAATGAGCAGATTGCTAACTGGTCTTGTAGTCATAGCCATGTGTCAAACCGGGCTCAAGTCTCATCTCCTGCACTGAAGTCAGAAATCTACAAGGTCAGCCAAGTATATATAGTAGCTGCTCACTAAATGTGGGTGGGCCTCTTGCCTATCTATAAGACAAGGTGAAAGGAAGTAGGCCGGGGGTGGGAAGGATGTTAGGGAAGCAAACCAGCACCAGGTGATGTAACAGGATCTATGACAAAGGTTCCTACGTAGAGCCCCCTGAGGCTGGTGCTGGGTCACTGTGTACCAGTCCAGCATCCCAACAGCCCACTGACAGCTCTCAAGAAACAGCATATTTCAAGGAGGGTTTATTTGCAAAGGTGCAGATGTGGAAGAGTCACAAGGGAGGATGGAAAAGCTTAGTATAATAGCTGCTGAACTGTTCCTACAAAGGGTGGGAGAGTCCTGCAGAGTTGATCATCTTAGGAGGGGCAGTGAGGGGCATGGCCAGTCCCAGCAACCTTGCAAGGAGGGACTCAAAGGCATACATACCCCACCTCCCTCTACTCTCTCTCTCTGCTCTCCTGAAGCTCCCAGTTGGTTGAACCCAACCAGAAACAGAAGGCTCAAGAACCCACTGATTTGGGCCCCACAGATCAACCTTCTGAGCACACAGTAGATGATGAAATGTAACGTATGGATCCAGAGGGGCAAACAAAAGATATTCTGTATGGAATGGAAGGAAAACTTCCTGGAAAGCAGAGTTGAGGAAGGGCATCTCATTGAGGAAAAGCATGTGCAGTCTTATTGTTTGGACCATTCTAAGCACTTTGGCACAGCAAAGGCATAGGGAATGAAAAACAAAATGGCAGGAAATGGAAATGTGGTTGGAGAGAGAGGCGGGGCCGGCTGGCGGAGAGCTGGGGCAGGAAGCACCATTCTACAGGCGCTGAGGACCACGGAGGCCAGTAGAGCAGGGAAATGGCTCAGCCGGGTTCGTGTTTTGGAGCAGTTCCTCTGTCTGCAGAGTGGCGCATGGTCGGAGGAAAGGGAAGGGGTCTAGAGGCTTTGGGAACCTACTGCAACCACCCTGGAGAACAAGGATGAGGGTCTGAAGAGGCAGGGCCTGCCCTCCCTTGAGTAAGATGAAGACAAACCAGACCCACAGGCTCCATGGAGCCTGGACCTACTTCCCCCGTAGTGTCTTTGTCCCCCTTCGAGGGCACATGTAGAGCAAGGGTGGCCGCTGCTCAGCCCTTGAACTGGGTCAGCGCTGAAGACCAGAGTGAGGTCATGGTTCTTGGGGAGAGTTCCGAATTGGGCTTCTTCCCGGGTGGAGAGAGGCTGAGAAGAGGCCTTTGAGAGAGATTGTGAGTATGCGAAGGGGCAAGGCTGCCTTGACCATAAAAGAGAGAAAGAAGAGGAGAAAGAAGATCAGAAGATTAGTAGGAGCTGCCTTTGTTCTTAGAATGTGTGGGAGACCATGCCAGAGGAAAGAAATGGATCCTGAAGGGGGGAAAGTGTGTGTATCCGACACTAGGGAACAAACTGCAGGGAAATTGGTAGGTCGCTCTGATTATTTTCTTCGTTCGTTTTTGCTAGTGTTGAACACTGTGAGGAACTGGGAGAGAAGGAGGGGAGTGGGAGAGATTGGGAGGATCAGAAGCAAACATTTCTGAGGAAATTAACAACTTGGAATGCCAAGAGGCTGGGAGAATAAGCAAAGGCCTAAATCGGGCTTAGAAGAGGAGGTGTCTGTGCTCAGGGCACATCACAGAAGGGCTGGTGTCTTGGAGGTGGGACATTTTTTAACTTCCAGGGGTTATTTTGAGGGTTATATTTTTTTTCGACCATTGAAGTATAATTATGTCTGAATTCCTTACAATAAGGTAGGTGACAGTATAATAAGAAGGGAGGTAGAACAGAAAAAGCAATACCTCGCTTTAGTACAGCGGCAGAACGACACCTTCCACTAAGGCAGATCAGAGCTGGGAGGAGGCTTACAGATCTCTGTCTTTTCCTCCTAAATGGGGAGACTGAGGTCCAACGAAGCGGAAATAACCTGTCCTGAATTATAGGCATGCACTCCCACCTTCATTATTTCATTTGATGGAGAGAAGATAATGTAGTGGAGAGGTTGGCAAACTTTCTGTAAGGGGCCAGATGGCAAATAGTTGACGCTTTGTGGGGTTACATGTGATCACTGTTGCATATTCTTTTCTTTTCTTTTTTTTGAACAACGTTTTAAAAATGTAAAAATCATTCTTAGCTTGCAGGCCATACAACATCGGGCCATGCAATAACAGGCTGTTCGAAACACAGTCCTCTGTAGTGTATATTAAAAGTGTGGTATTGGATTTCGACCTGGGTTTCAATTTTGGTCCTGCCAGTCACAGGCTGTGTGACTTTTGGCAAGTTACTTACACTCCTTTCCCTTCTCTGTTAAATGGCTACACCTGCCTCACCAGGCTCTTAAGGAGATGGAAAGAGACACTGCCTAGGTTCAAATCCTACCTCTGCCATTTATTTGCAGTGTGACCGTCGCTCATTAAACTCTCTGTGCCTCAGTTTCTTCACCTGAAAAATGAAGATGGTAGTACCAACTTTATATGATTATTGCACAGATGAAATGACTTATGTGTGAAACTTGTAGAATAGTGCTTGGCATATATAAATTTTACATGTTATTATTAATATTATATAAACACTTAAGGGACCTGGTACAAGATGGATACTTGGCAGATAATGGACTCTGAGAAAGTAAGGCAGGTTGGGCTATATTGGAAGGTCCTGGTGGACAGTTCACTCTTAAGTCTGTCCTATAGGATGAAGCAAGCAAGATTGGCTGCATGAAAGTGAGCTCTGTTTCCCTGCCTCATGTACGGGGCTCCTCCTACCATCAGATAAGTACTTACATAACCTAAGTCCATTTTGATCTCAGCAGAGATCTGTGTACACGTGCACACACTTGCCAGCCATGGACTGCAGACCTGATGCTCTTGCTTGCAATTTGAGCCATGTTATCAATACTTGTGAGTGTAAACTTGAGAGATCAAAGCTACCCAGGTTGGGAACGCTAATATTTAAATTCCAGACTTGCAGGCACAGCTCTGAAATTCCATGGCTCAGAATCAAGTTCATGTACAAAATCAAGTGAAGTGTCTTTTTGAGTTGTTGGGCTCTGGAGTGTGGGTGGAGAAACTGGGGGCCCACCCAGATTGGAGTTCTGTGAAATTCTAGCCGAAGACAGTTTTTAGGTTCAATGCTCTGTGTGACCCTAGTTGGAGCAAGCATGTCTTTGATATCACAAAGGAGATGTTCACAGTCTCTAGAAATAATACCGTCTGCTGCTCTCAAGTGGTAAGGCCTGGAGATACCACCACTTACCTTGCAAGGTAATAGATGTAACTTTCTGAAGCCTGATAGGCTCTCAGCAAATGATAGTTATGTTTTTATAATTGTCCCTGCTCTTATTCCCAATGTCCCATCCCCCTCGCCACCCCCAAATGTGCAGACCAAAATTACATTCTTTGGAGATGTCAAACCATCTTTTGTCTTCTGCCCAGCTCACTCAATTTAATAAACCTTTGGTGAGTAACTATCACATGCTGGGTAGAATGTAAGGCTTATTTTGAGTGCAAAGATGAGTAAGACAGGCCCTCAAGGAGAGTTGTCTGGCCATGGGTGGCAGGTACTCACTACTAGTATAATGCCGTGCAAATGACTTAGAAGTGGTATGAACCCAGGTCTGCAGATTCACAAGTAAAGGAAATATCCATTCTTCCTGGTAGCAGGGGATTAGCGTTTATGGAAGAGCTGGACCTCTGACTCCTTCCCTGATGTAGTGCAATGAATAGCCTCAGTTCCTAGACACCTAGTTTCAAATCCTGGCTCTGCCACTTTTTGAGCTGTGTCATCTACAGCAGCAGTCTCTAACCTTTTTGGCATCAGTTTCATGGAAGACAATTTTTCCATGGAACCAGGGTCGGGGTGGGGGTGGGATGGTTTCAGGATGATTCAAGCGCATTACATTTATTGTGCAGTCAAACGTCTCTGCTAATGATAAACTATATTTGCAGCCACTCCCCAGTGCTAGCATCACCACCTCAGCTCCACTTCAGATCATCAGGCATTAGATTCTGTAAGGAGCGTGCAACCTAGATCCCTCCCATGCGCAGTCTACAGTAGGGTTTGTGCTCCTATGAGAATCTAATGCTGCCCCTGATCTGACAGGAGGTGGAACTTATGTGGTGATGCAAGCAATGGGGAGTGGCTGTAAAAACAGATGAAGCTTCCCATGCTCACCTCCTGCTGTGCAGCCGATGGCCTGGGGGTTGGGGAACCACAGCTCTAAAGCAATTAACTTAAACCTCATTGAACCTCAGTTTCCTTGTCTATAGAATGGACATAATTATAGTATCTACCTCATGGAAATCAACTTAACCCTTCATCTTAAAAACATGGTATTCTTTCTTATTCTGCTGACTTACAATCAGATTAATCACATCTTCTATCCACGTAACACTCTTAACACTTTACACTGACACCAAAAAAAATTGCCAGTATTTGACTAATTTTGATCAATAAAAATGGCAACTTCATAATAACTTTTCAAAGCATCCTCTTGTGCAATGTCTCATGGGATCTGCACGATAACTCTGTGAGTGTGTTGACACCTCTGGGATTTCCTCCTACAACCCTTTTTCAAAAGCTTCTCCTCCCCCACTTCACATGGATGCTAAGACACCGTCATGTTCAGTGGTTACTGTTGTTTGGTTCAAGGGTAAGCAATGGCCTAGTTGGACAAAAAATCCCTTCACTGAGATTTTATTTATTCATCATTTCTTGTCTTGTTTGTTTCCTTCTTTCCTTCCTTCTTTCCTTTCTTCTCTCCTTCCTTCCTTCCTTTCTTCCTTCCTTCCTTCCTTCCTTCCTTCATTTTGAGCAGCGCCCTAGAGAGCTTTGCTAGCATTTCTCCAGTAACTAAACTTTTTGGATATTAAACACTGGCAAAGTTGGCAGCCATGTTTACTACCATTCATTTATTTAATTAATATTTATTGAGCACCTTCTATGCTCCAGGCACTGTACTGGGTGCAAGAGATACAGAAATTAACACATGCATAAGGTTCTTGCCTTCCATGAACTTCATTACACTGAGAGAGACTGAAAGCAAGCTAGAAAACAAATAAAGAAGTTATGTTTATAAGTGCTGTGCTGGGACTATGTGAAAAAAGCCAGGCTGCGTTGAGAGAGGAGAATGTAGCCAACACACTGATAGAAACAGAAATGAAGTTGGAGGGAACGTTGGTGGATTTGAGCCTCTGGTTCCAGCAACACCTGAGGCCCAGCTCTGAACCTTCCTCCCAGCACTTGGGTTCTTCAGCTTTCTTGGGTCTCACAAGCTGCCAAAACATTTCCCTCATTGTTACGGTTGAATTGAGTTAGGTTACTGTCGCTTGTAATCATAAGAGTCCATTCTAATATAGCAGTCTAGATGGGAGCATTTATTCTCCTTTTATCCCGTATAAAGGATGCTAGTCAGGACTTCTTTGGGAAAGTGGGTCTGCAACTTGAGCTGCATCAAATACTTTTTGGATATGTAGCGTAAGTAGAAATCATAAATAACTAATGTAACCTAGGATGTTGCATGGGATTAAAAAAATAATTCATCAACTATAGTTGGGTCATTGCTGTCATCACCTTCTTTGACAGTTTTTTATGGTCACCAATATGGAAAGACTGATAGGATCAGAGTATCTGGAAAGTAGGGAGTACTTTAAGATCATTAAATCAGATTTTATTTTATAGATGTTCAGATGAAGGCCCAGAGCACATATATGACATGTTCAAAGCCACATACTTTGAGAGCAGCCAGGTTAGTTTTGAACACAGGACTCCTGACCCTCAGTCTATGCTCAGGCTACTATCAACTCATCTGTCCATTCATTCAATAAACATTTTGAGTATCTACTATATACTAGGCCCTGTACTGGGGTCATAGTGGTTGCTGACCTTATAGAGTTGATTCTAACTGGGGAAAGACAGACAACAAACAAATAGAAAATCTGGTGGTGCATGTTAGAAAGAACCTAAAACAGGATGATCTGAGTTTGACTCTGTGTGTACGGAGGGGAAGGAGGTCACATTATTCTAAATTGAGAGGTCAGGGAAGCCTCCTCTGAAGTAATGTCATTTAAGTCAAGATCTGAATGGCCAGAAGGAATCAGCCATGTGAAGATGTAAGGAAAGAATCTTCCAAAGAGAGCGGACAGATGATGCAAAAGCTCTGACACTGGAATGAGTTGACCCGCTCACGGAGAAGAACGGGGGCTAGTGTGGCTGGAGCTCAGTGGGGAAAGGGGGTGGTATGGTATGGACTGAGGTTGGAGAGGTCAGCGGGAGCCAGATTATGGCCTGTGAGACTCAGGTAGAGGATTGGGTTTTCATCCTAAGTACGGTAGGGAGCCACGTGGGTAGTTTTAAGCAAAGGAGCAACATGGTCAAATATGTTTTAAAACCTCATTCTGATCACTTATTGGACAATGCAGAGTGAAAATAAAGAGTTGAATGCCTGGGAGCTGGGCTGTGCACGTGGGAAGAAGAAGATGTATCTGAGTATGCTACGGAGGTGGAGTGGGTAGGACGTGCCCATGGCTTGGGTCTGGGGCTGATGGAGTCTGGATCCACAGCTAAGTCCCGGG
Organism: Lepilemur ruficaudatus; assembly: GCA_963574885.1. Taxonomy (NCBI): domain Eukaryota; kingdom Metazoa; phylum Chordata; class Mammalia; order Primates; family Lepilemuridae; genus Lepilemur; species Lepilemur ruficaudatus. The sequence goes on from CAUYRT010028924.1 coordinate 122,641, forward strand.
TTTTGTCTTAAGAAATTGAATGGAAGGTGTTACCATTCACTGTGGGTAATTGGGGAAGATGAAGGCTGGAGGAGAAAAAACAAATCAAGAGTTCTGTTTGGCATATCATTTTACACTCTTGTACCACAAGAGGTCCATATCTAAGGTCAACAACTGACAAAACAAATCTGCAAAAGGATCAATAAAACCTTAGAGGACAGAGGCCATGGACTGCTCTCAGTTGCAACACAACTGGCCATCTGGTCCCCTTATCCATCATTAATTAGTCAATGTAGAGCTGTCTGACAAGTAATAATCACTATTAAAACAAACCACAGAGAGGCATCCAGAAATTGCCAAGAAGTCTATCCTAGCATCAGAAGTGATCAGGTCAAACCCCACCAGAAGATGCCTAGTTGGACTGGAAGAGACATTCCAGGCGGAAGAACAGTATGTGCTCCCAAGGTTCAAAAATGGGCAGGATCACAGTGACTTGGAACAGAGACGGAGGGACACCTGTGAGAGATTTACACTCTGAGATGACAGATCAGCATTTCATTTTGTAGGTGAGAGGTGAGCGTAAAAAAAATCACCATGTGAAAAAGCTGGGAGGAAACACAGATGCATTCATTCATTCATTCATTCATTTGACAAATCTTTACAGAGCTCAGTCTTTGTGCAAAACTATTCTAGATACAAGCCCTTAACAATGGACGAACAAAGAGCATGCCCTCATGGAGCTTACATTCTAGCAGGGAAAAATGGACCATAAGCAAATAATACATGTCGGGGCAGACAAGGGCTATGGAGAAAAACCAGACCGTGTGTACGTGTTGTGCAGCTTGAGCGTTTTGTTTGCTGTCCGGGGAGGCCTGGCTGATAGAGGAGGATGTGCAGCCCGGTCCTCGCTCTGTCCACGGAGCCCTGCCCAGCTCCTAGTTGCTTCCACACCAAGAAAACTTTTTTTCCCACTTTTTTGGCACAAATCGCTGGAGCTGAATGTACCAGGGTGGGGGCTGGGAGGATGAGGTCAGAGAGGTAACGGGGCCAGGCCTCACAGCGCCTTGTAAGCCATTATCAGAACTGTAGGTTTTTCTCTGTGTGGACCGTGTTTGCCAGAAGGACGGGGAAGGGAGCTGCAGATGTCGGGGCCCTGCCTGTGTCTGCTCCCAGCCCTGCCTCATTCACCTGCCCTGCCCCTGCCCTGCTTCGGACAATGCCTTCCAGGCAGGTGGGTAAAGAAACTGGAAACTTTCATTCTCTCTCTGTCTCCAGAATGACATGTACCAAACCTCTGACTGTCTCTTGCTCCTTTACATAAAGCCCACAAGAAACTTTCAGGTGTGACGGGGAGAGGGGCACACCCACTGCTTCTTTGAAACTTAGTGTTCAGTTGAACCCACTCTGTCCACAAGGTGTCTTGGTGGGGAGGTGCCACGTGAGGAACAGTGATATCAAGGAACCTGGTCTTGGGTCTGTCCCTGTCTGTCCCTCTCCCCTTGGGCAAATCAATTCCCTTCTCTGTGGGCGACGGGACAGGACCACTGGGGCTGGAGCTCAGACTTCATCTTCCGTAAGTTTCCTTCCCCCAACAGTCCTTGAACCCTTGTCAGTCTCTTCCTTCTCAAGGTTTCCTGTGCTTAGGCTGGGAAATGTGTAAACTGTTGGAAAAGCACAGGAGGTTCAGGGTGGAGAGCGGAATGGGGCGGGCGGGGCCTGGAGGGGTCCAACCCTGAGGAGCAGCCGGAGTCCTGGGGGACTGTCTTGGTGACTGCTGGGGAAAGTACTACCTCTCCTTGCAGAGGGGGCTCTGACAGGCTAAATCCGAACCAGATGTGCACCAGAGAGAGCAGGGCCTATTACAAAGTGTTGTGAAATGGCCCAGGGGAGGTAAATAAGCAAAAACAGGCCAGTTGCCTAGTAACGCATACAACAAAACAAGCAGCCGCTCTATTGGCACTGGGCAGGGCAGAACAGCTTTCTGCAGTGGGGAAAAAGAGACAGGGAGGGCGGGAGTCTGAAGAGGACTCAGGGGACCTGCCTCCCCAGCAGCCCTTCCCACTGCCCCAAGGCCCCTCCTGCGCTCTGGGTGTCAGGGCTGCCACCGGGGCTTTGCACCCAGCTGACCCCACAGGGTTAGAGTTGGGACCTTCATTCTTATTAATGGTGGAGAATCGGGATGTGTGTAGGTGGGGTGAGAAGGGGCTCAGCTGCATCCACTAGGAGGGGGCAGGGCTACAGAGCTCCGTTAAAGGTCCCTGATATTGTGCTGGATGTGTGGCTCCTCACCTTTGTTCCTTCTTACACCATATAGTTCTTGAGTAGCTGCTATGTACCAGGCACAGTGAGGGACTCCAGGCATAGACATAAAGGAACACAACAGACACACTCTTTGCTCTCCAGGGACCTACAGCCTATGGGAGAAATCGCACAATCAAATGCATGATTATAAGTCATGCTAAATGTTTGGAAGGAAAAGAAGGGAGGGGGGTTTGGACTTAAAGTATTTAGGGCAGGCTTCTCTTAGGAAAGCAAGTCGAGACTTAGAGAATGAGCAGGCCTTGGCCAGGTGGGAAGAAGGAAAAGGGAGTCCCCAGAGGCCAGGCCAGAAGGCCTTGAGGCGGGGAAGAGCTTGCTGCTTAGGGGGAAATGGCGAGGAGGGGAGATGAGAGAGTCAGCAGGGCAGAGAACAGTGGGGGAAGCGGGTGGTGAGGTGGAGGGGGGCGCCGGAGACCACGCGAGCCCTTACAGGAGAAGGATGCGGGGTTTTGTCCTAAGTGCAAAGAGAAACCCTTAGGGTTTATTGATCACGATATTGAGGGAGCTGCAGGAGTCCTGAGTTGATCAGATTCACGTTTTTAAAAGATGACTCCTGGGCACAACAGGGCAATTCTGAAAGGGAACAAGAGAGGGAACAACAAGGCCAGTTAGGAGGCCAGGATTATTAGCAAAGAGAGAAAGAAGTTCATGAACTAGCCCAAGATCACACACAGAGCTGAGATCCAGGCCTGGACCTGCATGGTAACTACCAAGCCAGTGTCTCCAGGCTCCTGACTCCCGGACCTGCTGATGAAGCTGGGGGAGTGGCCTCAGCCCCTCTCCTGCGGAGGAGGTGTGTCTCCAGCAGAGCGGCCTGGAAACATGGCTATGACAATAGCTAGAGATGTCCCAGCTGCCCACCTCTCTCTGTCTTTCTGTCCATCTGTCTCTCTCTCTCTCTCTCTCTCTCTCTCTCACACACACACACACACACACACACACACACACACACATCCTCCCTTCTACTGTGACCCTACTCTTCCTCTCCCAGAGCCTGCCATCTCCAGCTCTGGCCAGCTCTGCATCCTTAGCAGGTCCCTGGAGACAACCAGTCTTAGGCAGTGCAGTGTTAGGAACAAAGCACAGGCTTGGGAGTCAAGAAGACCTGGGTTCTAATTCTAGATCTGCCTTTTACCAGCTGCTCCCCCAAGGCAATTGTGTTCCCTGGGCAAGTTCCTCATCCTTTGTAAGTGGATAAGAATACCTGACTTGCAATGTTGGAGTCAATAGAAGATGTACCCTGAATTTCTCTGCTTCTTCACCTCCTCCTCCCCTCCTCCAAGCCATTGACATTTTTGCTAGGATCGTTCTGAGCAGCTGTCAGTGGTGTGTAGCACCTCAGCTGAATAAAGACAGGCCAACCTGAAGACAAAACCTACCTTGACCTTGATGGCAGCCTCTCTAACCCTTGCAAGGCAGTGAAGCCTGGTTTCTGGAGACGGGAACACTGGGCCTGGGTGGGCTTGATGAGGAGTTGCTTGATCCTGGAGTTTGACTGCCTTACAGGATGGCTGCTGTCGGTGGTAGAGCCCTGGGCATCCAGCAGAAGATGGCAGGACCTCCAAAGGGAACTGTCAGCCTGTAGAGGCTGGAAAGAACATAGCATAGTCTTGAGAGGGGTGTCAGGGTCCTGTAGCCAAGCTCCGGGTTGAGGGGAGGCCTGCTGAGTGTATCCCTGTTGTAGTACCTGACAGGTGATGGGCCCTGTTAGGGAGTTTTCCATGTATGGCGGAAGGATCGCCATTGGCAGTGGTCTGCAAGACACACCCCTGACCACAGGTCTGACCCCCCTTTCTTATGAGTGCTGTGGCCCTGGCCGGGGAACCTTGACAACGAGTGATCCTTGATCTTGGAGAGTGGAGGTTCAGATCCAGAGCCATATTATTTTTTCTAAGTAAAGAAAATAACCTTGCTTGGATCTCGTGTTGGAAAGCGATTCATACATGTTTTTAATTAAAGATGAATTTTTTCCTCCAGAAAATTCTTTAATATCCCCCAAAGATTCTGCCATTTGGCAGAGCTGTCCTACACAATGGAGTTTCCTGTAGCTCACCCCTAGATGAGTTCTCCGGCCAACTGTTCTACTTCCCATTTCTTCCACTCAGAGATAGTTCATCATCCACAAGGTTGTAGAATATTTACCTAGCTTGCAAAACCTCTGTGAAGTGTCTCTCTTTTGGAGGAAAAAATAGCCAATAAGCAGAAGTGGATGGTAGCACAGACCCTGTGGTGTTGGGTTGGAACTGGAGACATCAAGACAAACCCCTGTTTACCTTAATGAAGACACACATGGACATATACGTGTGTGCACATAGGTTAGTAAACATACATACTGTCCCTAGTTCTGCCCACTGAGAAGGGCCTAGAAGCAGTGACACCCTAGTAACAAGTACAACCTAAGTGCCCAGGTCTTGGTTTCCAAGTACCATTCTCCAATAAAAGAAATCAGAACTCCCTGGAGAAATACAGGATTAGCCTGTAGTACTCTAGGGAAATAAAAGATGAGCCTTATAGTAGCAAAAAATAAGAGAGTGTTTAAAAAAAGTACAGAAGCATGTGTAAAGGACCTAGGAGCCAACCTGAAAGGGCTGCCAAATGGCCAAGGTTAAAACAAGTTGAACAATAAATTAAATAACAATTGTATCAGATTATAACCTAAGGAATTAAATAAATACCCAAAAGTCTATATTGATATTAATATAAATAAATGATTGATTGAATGAATAAATAAATGGGGGAAAAGGGTAAATCTTTCTTGCAGAAGATTTCTAATAATAGATGTAGAAATAATGAAGGAAATAGAAAACCACTTTAGAACGCCATTAGAAATCACCACTAGAACAGTAATAATTGCCTCAGGCAAGATCTACTGATGAAGGCTAAAATCAGTGGGCGAAACTTTAGGGAGAAATGGGATATTAACACGACCTCAAACTCTCCTCCAAAATATGTGTTCGTTACTGTGGTGGTTCTGACACATGTCCTAAGTTTCTTGATGTACTCTTTTCTCCAGGAGGTGGAAATTCCCTGCCTGTGAGTGTGTGCTAGAGTTAGTGACTCACTTCTAAGGAATAGAGTATGGGGAGGGAAAAAGAGCAGCTTTGCAATGGGGAAACCTGGCAGACACCACCTGAACTAAGGGATCAAGGTGAGTATCACAGGAGATAAGTCATGTTGATGTTGTGTACCCGCTGGTATCGTGTGACGAGACAGCAAATCATTTCTGTGTATTCTTCCTCCAAATCCATAACCTCAGTCTAATTGTGAGAGAAACATCAGACAAGCCCAAACTGTAGGACATTCTACAAAATACCTGACCAGTGTCAAGGTCAGGGTCATGAAAGACAATGCAAGACAAAGAAACTGTCACAGGTGGGAGGACACTAAAGAGCCACAACAAGTGCTCACAATGTGGTATCCTAGATTGGATCCTAGAATGGAAAAAAAAAAAAAATGGTGGGAAAATTGATGAAGCCTGAATCACATCTGCAGTCGAGTTAATAGTAATGTATGTCACCAGCGTGAATTTCTGAATTTTGACAAATGTGCTCTGGAGATATAAGGTGTTAATATCAGGGGAGGCTGGGTGACGGGTATACAGGAAGTCTCTATGCTATCTTTGCAACTTTTCTGTCCATCTGTAATTATTCCAAAATAAAAAGTTTTAAGAAACAACTTTGAGAGTGTAAACTCTTTCAGGGAAAATGCTATCATGTAAACAATACCAAATATTCTCAAAGAATTCTTATAGAGCAGAGCTCTTTGGGAGCACAGAATGTGTCCTAGTCACTTCTGTATCCTCAGCACTAGCGAGTGGTGGCTCGGGATAGATGAACGTGGGTTTGGAATGCAGGAGAAATGGGTTCTGATTCAGGCTTTACAATGACTATGTGAGCCTTAGGAATGTCATCTGCAAAATGGGGACAAAAATACTACTTGCCTCATAGGGTTGTGAGGATTAAATGAGACAATGTATTGTAGGAAAAGGCTTTAAAAACCACAAAGCGCTGTGTAAATATTCATTGTGATGTCGACATAAATGCTGATCAATCAGAAGTTCCACCTGAATGGATTGGTGTTTCCCCAGCTCTCCACCTATGACACACCTGTGCAGAGTTGGGGTGCAGCCTTCCCTTCCAGCAGTCACCTAATCCAGCCACCTGTCTGTACACATCCTGTGTATGTTAAGCACATACAGGTCCAGCCCTCTTTTCTTACCATGAACACCATCAGCTTCATCCTCTGCTTGCTTCTGTTCATATCCTGGCAAAGAGAAATAAGGAAATCCTGGTTGTCCTATAATGTCAAAGGCTTCTTTCCTTAATACTATAAAACTGTATCAAATTATGATATGGAGATATATAGTAATAATACTGTCTCTACTTTATGGTGGAATTCTAAGTGTTCTATGTGGATTCGCTCAATGTTACTAAGGTATTAGTCATTCTCATTCCACTTTCATTATTTTTGCTGAATATGAGTACCACCATGTTATATTGCTTCCAATTTGCTGTAACATAATCCACATAATCACAATTCAGTGAGCTTTTTTTTCCCCTTTTTTTGTTTTTTTGTTTGTTTTTGAGACAGAGTCTCACTCTGTTGCCCAGGTTAGAGTGCTGTGGCGTCAGCCCAGCTCACAGCAACCTCAAACTCCTGGGCTCAAGCGATCCTTCTGCCTCAGCCCCCCGAGTAGCTGGAACTACAGGCATGCGCCACCATGCCTAGCTAACTTTTTCTATGTGTTTTTAGTTGGCCAATTAATTTCTTTTTATTTTTTAGTAGATACGGGGTCTCGTTCTTGCTCAGGCTGGTCTCGAACTCTTGAGCTCAAACGATCCTCCCACCTCGGCCTCCCAGACTGCTAGGACTATAGGCGTGAGCCACCACACCTGGCCTTCAGTGAGCTTTTTAAGCCTGTGTTAGCTTATTTTACTTTATACCCAAGAATGTCTAGTTGCCCTAAATCGAAAAACACACTGCAAAGATATTTAGCCACCATTTAGTCAAAATGCCACACTCCAGAGACAACATCTCAGTTTTCTTTATCTCTATTTAACATGAGAAGTTTTGTTAATTAGCATAATAGATATTTGAAATAGGGTTTTATTAATGAAATCTGATTTTAAAGCTATGTGGGTTGACTAAAAGATCGTAGAGATGATCCTGACCTTTTCTACATTCACTGATTAAGGATCCAGGGGGCTTTTTACCCTTCATTCTTTGGAATGATGGGTGAGGGTTGTTTCCTAAACACATGGAGCACAGAACATTCGGATTGTCTGCTGCTATGGTGGCCATGATCTCCAGCTGCAGGGACCAGGAGGGCTGCCTCTGCTGGGTGCTGGGTCCATCACCGCATGTGCACCTGAGCCCTGCTCCCACCGCTGCTCCCACCGCTCCAGGAACACTAAGACAGCCCGGGTCCTGAGGAACAGGGGAATCCTCCGATGAGCAACAGTGAGTCAGGCTTTTCCAATAACTTTGCCACACTTCCTCTGGCACTACACTGCAGTTTAAGATGCTTCCACCCAACTTTTCTGCCTTAATTGCCCCTCTCCTGCACTTGGGGATAGACTTGCATCCTGGCCTCCTGCTCTCCCAGGCTCCACAGCTATTAGGTTGGTGCAAAAGTAATTGCAGTTTCGGACCATGAATTTTAAATCATTATAACTAGGCTCAATCACACATCGTTATTAATCAAAATAGAAACCATTATAATCAACACATTTTTGCCAGCAAGAAATCAGTTTGTTTATTCCTGTAGCAAAAAAATCCGTGCTTCGGGATTCAACAAACTCGTGGAAAGCATTTTATGCATCCTGCTGATTGTGGAAGCATTTTCCCTGCAAAAAGTTGCCGAGCTGCTAAGTGGTAGTCAGTTGGCAAGAGGTCAAGTGAATATAACAGATGAGGCAAAACTTCATAGCCCAATTCGTTCAACTTGTGAAGTGTTGGTTGTGCATCATGCAGTCGGGCATTGTCGTGGAGAAGAATTGGGCCCTTTCTGTTGACCAATACCGGCTGCAGGCGTTGTAGTTTTGGGTGCATCTCATCAATTTGCTGAGCATACTTCTCAGATGGAATGGTTTCGCCAGGATTCAGAATGCTGTAGTGGATCAGACCAGGAGCAGACCACCAAACAGTGACCATGACTTTTCTGGTGCAAGTTTGGCTTTGGGAAGTGCTTTGGAGCTTTTTCTCCAACCAGCCACTAAGCTGGATGTTGCCAGTTGTATAAAATCCCCTTTCATTGCATGTCACAATCTGATTGAGAAATGGTTCATTGTTGTATACAAGAAGAAAAGACGACACTTCAAAACAACAAGTTTTTTTTTATTTTCTGTCAGATCATGAGGCACCCACTTATCGAGCTTTTTCACCTTTCCAGTTTGCCTCAAATGCCAAATGACCACAGAATGGTCAACATTGAATTCTTCAGCAACTTCTCATGTAGTTGTAGGAAGATCAGCTTCGATGATTGCTCTCAATTGGTCATTGCCAACTTCTGATGACCAACCGCTGACCTCCTCATCTTCAAGGCTCTCGTTTCCTTTGCAAAACTTCTTGAACCACCACTGCACTGTACTTTCATTAGCAGTTCCTGGGCCAAATGCATTGCTGATGTTAAGAGTTGTCTCCGCTGCTTTACGACCCATTTTGAACTCGAATAAGAAAATTGCTTGAATTTGCTTTTTGTCTAACATAATTTTCATAGTCTAAAATAAACATAAAATAAACAGCAAGTAATAAGTCATTAGCAAAAAACCATAAAGTGAGAAATGCACATTAAAATGATGTATAACCACATTATTTAAGAATATATTCCAACATCAAACAGCAAATTTCAATGTTAAAATCACAATCACTTTTGCACCAACCTAACACCTCTCCATCTTCTTTTCCAGGAAATTTCCCTAATAAATTTCTCGCATATTGAAATCTGTCTGGTGTGTCTGCTTCTCAGAGGACCCAGAATAACGTAAGTGGTACTTGGAGTGGCCTGAGAAAGCAGTCGGTAAGATGGTGCTATGGTTTGAATGTTTGTGTCCCCTAAAATTCATATGTTGAAACCTAATCACCAAGGTGATACTATAAGGAGGTGGGGCCTTTGGGCAAGTGATTGGGTCAGGAGGGCTCTGCCCCTCTAAGTGCCCTTATAAAAGAGACCTCAGAGAGCTAGGTAGTCTCGTTTCCACCATGTGAGGACACAACTTCCAAGGCAGTGGTGTCTTGTCAGTGTGGCAGTGAATGTCCAGTGGTGACAGGGTCAGCACGACATCTTAAATAGATTATTCTTGTACCAGCATTAGCCTCTACCTTATCTCCAAGCCTCATTCCTTTGCTTTCTCATCTGTTCTGTGAGCTAGATACAGGGAGTACTACCATATCAGTGCCCTTGTGTGGATTTCTTAAAGACATGCCCCTTGGGTAGATCATTAGAAAGAAGCAAACCTTCCTTCAAGCTGAACACAGCTTCCACTCACCTAGGAGACTTTCTCAGGACACAACCTGTACCACTCCACTTGGTAGCACCAGCTATGAAAATACCGTTCCAAAATCTCTCTTTCCTATCAAATTCAACAAGAGTTCGTGTCTTTGTGGCTGACACTACTATGTGTTCACCAATCTCAATTTTTTTTTCCTCCTGGACACACAGCTAACTATATTTCCCAGCCTGCTTTGTGGGTTTTGGGCTCCAGATGATTAAGTCCTGGCCAATGGAATATGGAAAGAAGTGTTGAGAGTCAGCCCATAAAAACCACCCATCTCATCAGCTATTGCCTCTCTTTCCCCAGCTGTTTATGAAAGTCACTTAGAAGAAGGCAAGGCCACAAGATAAGAGGACCCTGAGCTCCTGGTTCTTGAATGAGTACATAAAACACAGTCCCTCCTACCTCCACATGCCAAGAAACAAACTGTTAGAGTGTTGAAGCACTGACAATTTGTGCTTGTCTGTTAGAGAAGCTAACCTACCATGACAAATACACTGTTTGCAAACAAGAATCCTGATTAGTCCTGGTCTTATTAGGTTGCTTAATTTTATCTGTGTCTTGTCATCTCAATTAACTTGTAAGCTCCGTAAAAATGAGATCTGGAGTTTGAAATATACATTTTTTTTTCTTTACCTAATACCTAGCTTAGGGTATGCCTGTGGATAAATCAGAGCTAAGGGATTTTTTTAGAAATATGCATTATATCTCCTTGCCCCAGTTTTCTCTCTAACAGCACACATTTCACAAGAAAGGGAACCAAGACTTGGAGAAAATGAAATTGCAGGTACTAAAAGAATATTCAATTGAATAAAATTGTGTATTACTGTTGATTCTCAAATCAGTTTTTTATACTCACTGATCAGGAAAATAAAGTTGGAAAATGTTTCCTTTTTGTCCTTCCATAGTTTCCCAGTAAAAGTAACTCTATTAGTCTTTGTTACTGCATAATAAGTTATCCCAAAACTTAGTGGCTTAAAACAGCAAACATTCATTGTCTCAATTCTGTGGGTCAGGAATCTGGGTGTGGTTTGGCTGAGAGCCTCTGGCTTAAGGTCTCTCCTGAGGTTGTAGTCAAACTGTCAGCTGAGGCTGCAGTCCCACCTGACAACTATACAGCGTGGGGGTGGTCTGCTTCCAGGCTCACCTGTGTGTTCGCAGGCCTCGTTCCCATACCACGTGAGTCCCTCTGCAGGACTGCCTAAAAATTTGGCAGCTAGCTTTCCCCAAAGTGAGCAACGCAAGAGGGAGTACCCACGATGGAAGCCACAGACTTTTTATAACCTAATCTTAGAAGTGACGTCATCAACTCTGCCATGAATCCTGGCATGTGAGGATCACTGGGAGCTTTAGAGGCTGCTGCTTACCCCAGAACAATTCTAGAATTTTTCCAGGAGCCTTTATAAAGGACTACTGGAGTTTCTTGAGCTCTTTTCTATCCAAGTTCTTCTATTTCTTTTCCAAACCCAGCCTTATATTCAGTCAGTGTAGTGGTTGTGAATACAGTTGACAGGCAGAAAACAGACCAGGTATTTTTAACAGACAGAACTTAATATAAAGAATTGTTAACTAGCAGCAAAAAGAGTAATAGGTGCCAGCAATCGCTAAAGCAGCTACCACCCCTGGTGCTGTGGAAACAAAGGAAGAACTTAGAAATATTAAAAGGTAGACATTTTTCAGGCACAGTGGCATGTGCCTAAAGTCCCAGAGACTTGGGAGGCTGAGGCAGGAGCATTGCTTGAGCCCAGAAGTTCAAGGCTGCAGTGAGCTATGATTGTGCCACTACACTCCAGCCTGGGTGACAGAGCAAGACCCATCTCTTAAAACAAACAACTGACAATAACAACAACAACAACAAAAACAGGTAGAAACTTATAGGAAGTGTGCAGAGCACTGAAATTCAGATCACTAGTGAGGGAGCATTACTCAGCTGATACTGAGTGAGGTCTCTGTGCTTGGAGGAGGAAGGGGCTCTGTGGAGCTGAGACCTACACCTCTTAGGAGGGAGTGCCAGCAGCTGGTGCGGGAATGCAAGGAGGCTGCTTCTCCAAGTGTTGGGAAAACTGCAAACTGGACTCAACTGGAAGGAATTGCTGCTGCCAGGGTGAAGAAGCAAGGTTGAGGCCACACTGGCAGGAACAGGAGGCAAACAGGAAGGAGCAAGTCATTTCTTCCTTCTCCTAACATTCTCTCTCTAGCATCCCCTATTGGCAGGACCTAAAACGGAGTTGCTTGCAAAGGAGGAATTTGGTTTGTAGAGTCCTGGACCAGTGTTTCCAAACAGAGTAAGGTGGGCTTGGGGAGAGGTGTTGGAACTGTGAGAGAGAATATCTTTATCACTTGTGCATGGAGCCATCCCCAACACTGGTGATGGTAATTTGGTATATTTTTTAGTTTCCTTAAATGCCCCACAATTACAATCAGTGCTGGCATTTGCACATCTTACTACAGCTTTTTCAAGCCTATTATCTGACTTAATCTTATGAGAATGATAGGAATCATTCTGTCCCCATTGAAGACAACCGTGCCCAGAGAGGTCAAGCACTTGCCAAGGATATACAACATATAAATGGTAGAATTGGGATTCAGTTGTTCTGACCTCAAACCCAACATATTTTTCAGTGTATCATATCGTCCTCTCAAAATTAGTCCATAAGTTAAATGAATCAATGGCCCTGTATTTATTAGTAAATCCCTGACTAATGAATTCTTGCAAGCATATTTAGTTATGATCATTTTAATTCTCCTTGAGTGATTGAAATTCCTAGGACTTCTACTCACTCAATCAAAATTCAATGAGCACATTCTTGGCTGTGAACTCCTAGGAGACACAATCTTAAATAGAATAGGGTATCTGCCCTCAAGGATCTCCCAGTCTAATGCAGAAAACTTTAAAAAAGGAAGTTTCAGTGTATAAGAAGTGTTATTACAGGGATGGTGTAAGATGACAGTAGCAGAGAAAAGAGCCATTCTCCTCCACTCTCCACTCTTATTCCCCTTGGGGAGGGGAGAGGAGGGAGAGGGAGGATGGTCAAGGCTGGGAGGAGGAGATCACAGGACCTGGGGTGTGTTCCAGGGAGAGAGAACAGCCCACAAAACATCCAGAATGCAGGAAAGAACAGGGCCAATTGGGAAACTGCTTTTGTAAGCACATCAAGATTCCCTCCTAGAGGACAGGAGGAGGGGGAAGACTAGAGAAGAAAGCAGGGGGGTGCCCAGCCGAGAATGGCCACCTGGAATAGTCTGAATATAGTTCGGAGTACAATTGGGGAATCTCGTCTCAGAAGTCTCTTCTCAAAACAGCAGCAAGGCCAGAGTCTGCATCTGGTCCCGTCACCTGCATGCTTGAAGTGACAGAAGATAAAACCTCCCCCTATCCTGGGTCCCCTGGAGTAAGGATTCTGCCCTGGATAGCCAAGACCCAATTGGTCCTGAGCCCATTGCTGAAGAAATTCTCATCTTTCTTGGTTCCAGTAGGTCACTCTTTGATGTCATAGGACATTTTCTAGGAAATCATGTGCCAAACTTTCCCCCTAATAAGTAGGCATTGACCCCACAGAAAGACTAAGGAGGAAAAAGCCCCTGTTTGGAAAGCCCCAGGTGACCAGATTTCTGAGCCTCTGTGTTTTCATTCTCCCTCCCTTAGCTCCCCTTTCTGAAGTCATCATAACCTCTAAATCCCCACGGGAGAATACAACACAAAGACTGGTCCTCCGCTTACTAAGTCCATGCTCACCACCTTGTCACCTTCCATACTGGTGAAGGAGCTGAGGAAATTTCACTCCAAAATATGAATCCTTGATATAAAGAGTATTTTGGATTAAAGGCCCTTAAAGATCAACAGGCCCTTGGAAGGGGCTTTCCCTCTATTTGCATAACCAGACAGACCCATCAAAAGAACAATTGACTTCTCTTTCTTCCCTGGTATCTCACACTGCAGGAAAGAAAATCAAGAATGCAACCAGACCTGGCCCAAATCATTTTAAATATAACACCTCTCTCTCAAGGTTAATTTAATTTGCAAAGAGAGTCACTTACAAGTCAATCAGTTTCCCCACCCATTCATCCTCCATTAGCAACCATTTATTACCCCAGAATTACCCATATTCCTCATCTCCCTCTCCCTTCTAAAAGGAGTATATAAACATATCTGGATCCCATTGGGATATTAGGTAATCACTCTGTGATTCTCCTATGCACACGGTAAATAAACCTCTTCCTTTTATTAATCTGCCTTAATTATGACTTGATCTTTCAGAAAACTTTCAGGGGAAAGGGGGAGTTATCCCCTTATCCCCACACTGGGGCATTGCAACAACTTTGAGGTAAAGAAGGAACTTTAACTCTTTCCAAAAAATATCTTGGAGCCTCCCTGAGCAGGGACAGCGGACCACCATAAACTTTTGGGTGGATCTTCATATTCTTAAATACTTTGTGCCATTAAAAATAGTTCTCTCTTGAGGGTAGTGTTACCGGGGTACTTCCACATTCTATATTTTTATATTTCTGTATTGTTTGAATTTTTTAACCATCTGTTATATACATAATTTAACAAATGGGTCTGTAAATATATATTTAAACCCATCAGAAGTGTTATTGTTACTAATCGTGTGTGGTACATGGATGCCAGGAACCAGAGAGAACTTTCAAAATCATCTATAGACCCTATTATTCCAATTATGGTCCATGGGCCAGCAACACCAGCTTCACATGAGACCTTGTTAGAAATGCAGAATCCCATGCCAACCCTGGACCTACTGAATCAGAATCTGTATTTTAACAAATCTCCACATGATTTGTATGCATGTCAACATTGAAAAGCCCTTATGTAGTCTAGCCAACTTCTGGATTTTACTTTTGAGGAAACAGGAAGGGTAGGGGGAATCATTTGTCAAAAGTTCACAGCTTGTCAGCACCAGAACTAGCCCTTCAACTGCTATCTTTAGACTCCCAAACTATGCCTTCAGGCTCTCTCTCCAGTCTGTGGTCTTCCTAGACCTTCGGCTTATCTTTCTGTGCTTTATAACAAAATGCATTCTAGGTCTCAGGGTAACACGGAAGGTGAACATTAGTCCTTCAGTACAGCTCAATACTTGTAGTTAAGGTAAGGCATTGGCAGGTTGGGAACTGCGTCCAGCAGCCCTGGGTTGAGCCCCAAGTTATATTCTAATAGTGTTTGAAAGAAAGCCCAAGGTGGATTCAGGAACAAGTGAGGGTGGGAAAACCAGTAAAGCCAGTGACATCAGGGCATCTCTGGAAGCTCAGGAAAGGGCAGGGAAAAGGTTTGGGAATCCCTTAGCTATCAGTTCTCGTTTGTACAGGTGATGAAATGAGTGAGTGGACAGCTGGCTGCTGTGTTACGAAGAAGGGAATCACCTGTCATTGAGTTGTGAGTGCTCAACAGGGGCTAAGCCGGCCGGCTGTTTACAGAGTGTGAATGTAGCTCCCTATACGCACTCTTGCAGACGAGAGCATCCCACTTGGTGGCATGGCTGGGGTCTGCAGCATCAACTGCTCCTTTTGATCTGAAGGCATCCTCAGATTGGGGTACGTTCTGACTCAGCAAAGGTCTGGGTTTGGCACCAACCAGCAGAGGGGCAGATCATGGGAGGGCTCCCCAGGGCCCCAGAGCTGGAGCCAAGGAGTCCTTGCCCGAGACTTTGGGAGATACTAAGTCCAAAAGTGCAGGCTGAGTGTAAAATACCAGGAAAGGCAAAGTCCTACAGATCAGAGGTACCGTCTGGAAATTGGCTACAGTGCAGAGAATAAGCACCAGGGAAACGCAGCCAGCCTGCAAGAACAGTCTGGTCAGGAGCCAAAAGGTGGGCTATGGAGAAAAGTGCAATTTGGGGTCTGCCAGTCTTTGGCTGGGTGACCATGGGCGAGTGGCTGCTTCTTTTAAAGGCATCATACATTCAATTAAATGATCTTATTTCAAATGAATGGTATATCTTTTTGTTTGAAATAAAACACTGACTCCTGTAAGGAGTACAATATAAAGTCCCTCTTTTCTGAGGGATAGTGTTTTCGGGGGAAAATAAAATAAACATTGCTTTACATTCGGGCATACGGATGAACTTACTCGAGGTTTTAGTTAATAAGTGGCAGAGTGGGATTCAACACGGTCTCACAGCAGAGTCCAAGTTCTCAAGCACAAAGCTGTGGTCCAACATGAGGACCAAGTTGAGGCATCACCTGTCCAAGCTATCCCTCTGTGGGGAGGAGAAATGCCTCACCCATCCTAGGTTCAGGGTTGAGGCCACTCCCTATAACAAAAGACAGATTAACAAAAGAAAAGCATACAAGTTTATTTACTATATATTTATCAATATATTTAATATAGTAAAATATGTTTTATGTGACATGGGAGCCTTCATAAGGAATTGAAGACCCAAGGAAACAGTTAAACCTGAATATTTGTATACTGGGTTTGATGGAGAGTGGACAGTCATGGAGAACTATGACAGGGCAAAAGGGTAGGATCTAATAGTAACAAACTGGGGAAACCTATCAAGGCCTGTTTGTACAGATTCTTCTGTGTCTCTGTGTCTTCAGAGATAAGGACATTTCCTTCCTCTGGGTATAGGGAGGGTCCCTCTCACATGAGGGTCTTATGACCTGCTTCAGGGGAGATCAGAATGTCAGAGTGACCTTCCTGCTTCTGCTGTATGACCAGGTTTTCTTCAGTATGACCAGGTGCCGTATTTGGCGGTAGCATGTCCTAAACCTCATCACCTCATAGAACTTAGCACACTATGTTGTAAATTGCACAGGAGACTTTTTGAGGGTAAACTGTGTCATACTCTGCTGTGACCACAGTACTTAAAGCAGTGGCTGACATGTAATAAATGCTCAGTTGAAAATATCTGTTGATTGGCCATCTACCCTCAGGATCTAATAAATCTACTGTGCCAGACATGGCAGCTTCGCACTCAACTCCATCTCAGCCTCCTTCTAGTGTACATCCCTATGATGGGGAAGCTAGAGAGGTACAAGCTACGTGTCCTAGACTCTCTTGCAGCTAAGCTCTGGAAGTGACCTAGGCTTGGCCAACCAGATGCAGAAGCATGATGTCTAGAATGGAGAAGACAGGTGACAGGCTTCTGCTGCCTCTGCTGAGTCCATGGCCAGCATGGTTGTGGGGGCATTTGTTTCCCCGCAGTACCATCGGGGGAGGGCCTGATGCTGGGTCACTTGCTCTGTGGGAGGCAGGAGCCAGGGCACAGGGTGCCCATTCTGTGGGTGTGGACTGTAGATGCCATGACACAGCTCTTCTAGGTCATAGCAGTGCTGTGGTCATTTTGGAACCAAAGCTTGCTTTTCATAGAAGGTCCAAGAAAAGAGAAAATATCCCTGTATTGCCCAGAGTACTTCAAAGTTATTTCTAAAATCTCAATCTAGACCATTTCTTTAACCCTCCCAATGACTCTCCAAGCCATTTTAACGCTACATGTTTTTAGTTAGGGCATTGCTTCAGCTGCTTCCTCAGGATAAATAACAGTTGCTTAAACAGGGTAAAGGGTTTGTTCCTCTCTCATGTAAAATTACAGGCCACAGGCAGTCCAGGGGAGGATGGTGGCTCTATCCAAGGTCATTCAAGGACTCAGGTTTCTTCTTTGCTGGTGTCCTATCACCCTCTAGGGTGTTGCCCTAATTCCATGGTTGAAGCTCTTCCCCACCACCATGTCCCATATTTCAGTTTGTGGAAAGTGGGAAAGAGGAAATGGAGGGAAAGCAGCTCCTTTTCGAGGAAATGACTTAAAACTTCAAGTGCCACTTTCATACATATCCCACCAGCCATAACTTATCCACAGGACCCCACCTGGCTGTAAGGGGGCTGTCAAATGTAATACTATGGAGGCAGCCAAATAAATGGCCAGCTAAGGTAGGAAATAATGGCTATTAGTAAATAGTAGTCTCTGCCATACTCAACCAAAAAAAAATTCTGTCTGGCTTAAACTATTAGAGGAATTATATTCTTTGCAACTGAAAATCGTCACAGCTACTTAAACTGATCTCAAGAGGGGGCTTCCACCTTGTGTTGGAATAGAATTAAGCAATAGCTACAGAGCCCAGTTGGTGTCCCAAGGTCCCATTAGCAAAACAAAAAGTAGCATAAGACTAAGATTTGGCTTTTGAGAAACATACAATGCAGTTGAAAAATTCGAATTAACACATACGAATGGCCTTGCAGAAGACAAACAAACAAAAACCCAGAGGGTTATACTTTAGAGGTGAGGTGAACAAAGAGGAAGGCTTAGCCTAAAGGATGAGTAATGTTGATAGAAAATAAAGATTTCAGGTCATGGGATACTGCATAATAAATTCTATTTTGGAAGAGAGTGACAGAAGATATGGGCAGCTCCTTGTTACAAGTAAAATTTAGCTGAGAGGCAGGTGCTAAGGGTACTTAAATTTCCTAGCCCAGTGCAAGCACCCCTTTACCTGTGGTTTCACTTTCTACAGTTTCAGTGGTGATCGGAAAATATTAAATGGAAAATTCCAGAAATAAACAGTTTATAAGTTTTCAATTGTGTGCTGTTCTGATTAGAGTAATGAAATCTCTCATCACCAGGGATGTGAATCATCCCTTTGTCCAATGTATCCACAATGTATATGCTACCCGTATGTTAGTCACTTAGTAGCTGTCTTGGTTGTCAGGTTGACTGTTGCATTATATTTCAGTGCTTGTGTTCAGGTAACCCTTATTTTCCTTAATAATGGCCCCAAAGAGTAGTGATGCTGGCATATTGTTATAATTGATCTATTATATCATTAGTTATTGTTGCGAATCTCTTACTGTGCCCAGTTCATAAACTAAACTTTATCATAGGTATGTATATATAGGAAAAAACATACTATATGTAGAGTCTGGTACCATCTGCTGTTTCAGGCATCAAATGGGGATCTTGGGACATATCCCCTGAGGAT